>JAOUQT010000028.1:6364556-6378436 GCA_025769995.1 Xyliphius kryptos | reverse complement strand
TAAAAGTTGCTGCCTAGACTCAGGTGGCTATGAGACAACATTCCGTTAAAAAATACATACCATAATGGCAACTGTGGTTAGTTTCAATGTACTAAAATTGATGAATATTTCATTTGACTGAAGGCAAGCGAAAGTGTGCATTCAAATTGATAACATATTGCAGGGCTTGAGTGGAGAGGGCATATCTGTTGTTAATTTAACTACATTTAATTTAAGCATAAGATTTAGCTAAATCTGTTTTTTTTTATTTGCCCTTATGTAGAAAAAATATTTTTAAATCAAGATTTTAATATTAAAATTAAAAACTTATTTTTCCAGTATCCTCTAAGGATGAAATACATATAAATACCAGGTACAAATATCTGGTACTAGCTGGTTTAGAAATCATTTAATAAATCCTAAAGTTAAGATGCAAGTTTAATGGACTTTAATGCACTACAACACTGCTGGATTGCTAATATTCAATTTAGCCTAAAAAGACTGAAAATAATGAACAATCACTGGATTAGGAAAACATGGCAGATGCCACAATTGGTGGTAACATCATAAGCAGCTATGATAATGGTAGAAACCATCAACAAACTTTAAACAGAAGGTCAGACAGAGGCTGGGAACGTGTGGTTGATCAGAAAGGCAAGTGTCGTAATATTGAGGCAAATTAGAGGAGCTGATATAGCCGGTATTGATTGACTTGCATATAGATTATATCCCACACCTTATAGAGTCTGTTCCCTAAAATCTGTTTAATTTAATTATTGAAAAATGCGGACCAACCTGTTATTAGCCACGTGTTCCTAATCAAGTGATTAACTGTACAATCATCAAGAACATAATAATAATAATAACAACAATATTAACACTATCAGAACTATTAGTACCATCAGACTAGTTTAAATGGACAATGTCCTTTTCCACACTCACTATGTGTCCAGGGTTTTTCTGCTTTTATTAGCAAAAGCATTTACTTTACAGAATAACAGGTTTTTTAACTTACTTTGCTGTAAATGGAATATCAGGTCTGCCACCTAGTGGTTATCAATAGTTTTGAAAGGCATCTAGAAAAGAAATCTTAAGAAAACAATAGATAAATATTTCATTTGATGTCTTCTTCTTCTTTCGGCCTCTCCCTTTTATCAGGTGTCACCACAGCATGTCAACCTTTTCCACCTCACTCTGTCCTCTGCATCTTCTGCTTTCATATTGATTTGATTTAAAATTTGATTTCGTTTGATTTAAAAATTTATAAAAAAGTAATCCTGATTTCCTACACATCACACTGACAATCCAGTAATAATAAATCGCAGTCGGCTCCGTGTCAGTGGGGTGGAAATTTGTTATACATTATCCTTTTACAGTATGTAAAATAAGTAGTATATGCCAAAGATATTTCACAAAGTTGTTGGGCCGGGTGGGGTGTAAGAGTGATGGAATAATATGTTGTTCTTTAATAATTGGTGTACGTCTAATAAACTTCCAGCATTTCTTTGATTCCATTTATGAATATAAATTGTTTACTATTGAGTTTAGAATTGAATTCTGCCAAAATAAGTGATACGTATCTTAACGCGTTATGTATATACACATGACAGCTCAGTATAGTTCAATTGTAATCCATGGCATTAACAAAAGATGGTTAATTGCTAACTGGCAGTTTTTTTTTTTTTGCTTTTTTCTGCAGTTTGTGCAAAATTCCTTTATATTAGGTACAGTAAGAGTAAGGTTATCAAAGTTTTAATGTGTGTCCACGTATTCTATTTATGCATCCCTATCTTTTTGCGTTTGGTCTTTAAGCATGACCTGCAATTAGAGAAAAGTAATTCTATCTTTGTAGTCATGAATACTTTCCAAATCACATCCTACTCACTAAAGTGTGTCAACTAGTGTTATTGCTATTTAGGAATCCTGTATAACGTGTAGAATGTGGTTTGAGATGCCTGGAATTCTTTGTAAATATGTACATTATAACACAGTTTGAGACGTGTACAGTGCTGTGCAAAAGCCTTAGGCACCCTGATCGTTTCAGTACAAGTTTCAGCTGTATTTAATCAGTGCTTTCTTGTCTCCGCGTTCCAAGTCTGTGTTTAGTGCGAATTAAATAATTAATAATAAAAATATTCGACCACAAAATTATACTCTGGTTTCTTGATTAAAGTTTAAAATAATAGGGTAGGTGTATATATAAAAAAAATATATTTTGTTTTATTCCTAGACAAAAAAGTCACATGGCAAAATAAATATGAAGTGACGTACCGTATTCTAAACATCGTTTAATGGCTGACGATGGGACATTCCCCCCATTTTCAAATGTAAAGTAAACATGCGTAAAATACACCAATGTTGCGGCAAGTACTCGGAAAGACCACGTGATTTAAAATATCGCGTATTCTCATTGGCCACAAGAGGTCATGTGACATCAGTAATCCATGCGTTTTCCTTATAAAAGAATAAAATTATTTAAGGTCGGGGCATTTAAAACGTGGTCGGTCGGTAATCGGAAACGAAAGGATTTCTAAGCCTGATATTACAGCTTACTTTGTTGCAAATATGAAAAAATTATATATATTACATAAACACACTATATTTCAAACAGTATTTGCTCACCCATCCAAATTATCCGAATCAGGCCTTCCAATCACTTCCATGGCCACATGTGTATGAATACCAAGACATTTTTGGACAATTCCATGCTCCAAACTTTTGTGTAACAGTTTGGAACTCTTCCTCTTCCGCGGTTCCCCCAGTGCACAAAGCAAGGTCCATAAAGACATGGATTACAGAGTCGGGTGTGGATGAATTAGACTGGCCTGCACAGAGTTCTGACCTTAATCCAACAGAACATCTTTGGGATGAATTAGAGCGGAGACTGAGAGCCAGGCATTCTCGTCCAACATCAGTTTGTGACCTCACAAATGCACCCTTTGGAAGAATGGCCAAAAATTCCCATAAGCACACTCCTAAACCTTGTGGACAGCCTTCTCAGACGAGCAAGGGGTAGATCGACATCAGATTGAACCCTGTGGATTAGCACATATGTGAGGCAAGGCAGGTGAGCGAATACGTTTGGAAATATAGTGTGTGTGTATATGTATGTATGTATATTTTTATTTGGAACGTGAATTTTTGTTGGAAACGTAATACTTGAAAGTGACTACAGCAGAATTTCTGACAAAATTTATACTAAAGTGAACAATGTGCTTAAGACTTGCACTGTACTGTATGTATCACATACGTTCAGTCTTCAAATGTGCCTCATTAAATTTCACTGCACCTTTGCACCAGCTACAAGTGAGCATGTTACAAAGAAAGCATAGAATCCTAAAATTTTTAAATGTTGTAGTTGTATAAGCAGTTCGATTACCCTGCACAGTGGTGAAGAAATATCACCAGAGTAACTTTCAGTAGCATCTTCTCTGAATAGACAAAATGCTATCGTTTTCATTTGGCACCTTCAAACGTATCAATACAAGGGGAAATCAAAATGAGCTGCACTCTGACTCCAGAATTGATTTCTACACAATTATTCTACATAATCTTTTCAGTATATGTTGTCAGTACATACTTTTTTAATATTTGTTCATCCACACACAGGCTCACTTCAGCCAACAGAAGTTGTAATGTAACCAGAGTGTGGATTATTTTCGATTCACCCCTGTATAATCAGGTTTAAGTTTAGTTCATGTTTAAATGCTGTTTGAACCATAGTACAACATTGAGGAAACAGTCTGACTGAGTTTCTACTTTAGACAAGGAATGGCCATCACCATCATACCACAATAACCTGAAAGAGAGACAGACAAATAGAGTAATGAAAATTAACATACAAGTCTAAATCTAAATAGTGAAGCTGTTTATTTCATTTGTGTATATTGTACCTGATAGGCGAGTTCCTGCTCTTTAGAGCTCTGTAAAGCTCCAGACCTTGATAAGGCGATACTCTCTTATCCTTCCCACCTAACATAAGCAACACTGGAGTGCAGATCTACTCCACACACACATACAAACATGTATCCTGCAAAGTTGCTTTAAGTTATGTAGTAATACAAAGATTTATCCAGCACATGGATGTGTGTACCTGTGCTGCATGCACGATTGGTGATTTCTCCAACATAGTGCAAAGAGCTTGTGAAGTGGGCAGTTGCTCATAGCTGTATTCCAGTCCAACAGAATAGTATCTCCTGTGGGAGAAAATTCATTTACTACAGCTACAAGCTTTATATCATCTAAATTCTGACTGAGTGACACTGACAGATCACTGTATTAGTAACACCTGACTAATAAAAGTTGGTCCACCTTTTTAGAGCAGGATGACACCAGGGAACAGACTCTGCATGGTGGTGACCATCCTGCATAAACAAGTTGCACAGCAAGTTAAACTTGCTGGTTTGGCACAGTCCTCTCGGATCAACCACACTCGGTTTGATATTTGGTGATGGTTCCTCCACTCTGTACACCTGTAATATTGTGGTACACGAGCAGCCCTCAAGTGCAGCTGCTGCTGAAACACTGACACCAGACCTCTGGGCTACAACAACGATCTCCAACGTGCTAGTTGCTTACTTTAAGCCATTACCCCATATGGGGTAAATTGCCCTCCGCAGTGGACAGGTCAACCTCTTGCATGAAAGCAAATTGTCATAACCACCAGTAATCAGTGACCATAAGCCACCTGCCAGATGTTCCTAATCCTGTGATCTTTCAGTGTATACCTGTAGTTAGCCTTATTGGTTTTTCAGTTCTAAGAAGATTCTTTTGGTTAAAAATGAAAAATGATTTTTGTCACAAATGCTAACCAATCAGTAATGTCGCTGGTCCCGAGCAGTGTGGCTGCGTTAATGACTGGGTTCCGTGCTGCACATGCTCTATAGAAGTCTGGATACTGACCAATTAGATGACAGGCCAGGAATCCACCATGAGACCCGCCCATCACAGCCAGTCTATCGGGATCAAGTGTTTTGTTATTCTGCAGCACATGCAGTACAGCCCTCTGGTTAAAAGAAATTGATAGGGAGACAAAAGTGGACAGGAAATGTTTTTTATAATGAAATGGAATGTTTTTCACGTTAGAATATACTACTTATGTATTGAATTAACATTCGCACAAACAAGCAAAATTTCCATACATGTACAGTACTTTGACCAAGGATTAGTACGCATTTGTTTATTTTTTGTTGCATAATTGTATATATTTTTTTTCAGTATAAAACAATTGTACATTTTCCAAATACACTATATTGCCAAAAGTATTTGCTCGCCCATATAAATTATCTGAATCAGGCGTTTCAATCACTTCCATGTCCATGAAGAATGGGTCACTCTCAGTAAATTCCAGCGTGAAATTTCCTTGCTGCTAAAAATTCCACAGCCAACTCTTAGCTGTATTATAAGAAAAAGGAAGTGTTTGGTAACTATAGCAACTCAGCCACGAAATGGTAGGCCACATATACTGACAGAGTGGGGTCAGCAGATGCAGAGTCAATCACTACAGACCTCCAAATGTCATGTGGCCTTCAGATTAGCTCAAGAACAGTGCACAGAGAACTTCATGGAATGGGTTTCTATGGTAAAGCAGCTAAATATGCGAGTCAAGGCATTTAAAGAAAGCAACATATTACTGTACATAAAAGACCACTTTTCACGTAAACAAATAAAAAAAAAGAGCAAGTATGACAACGTTCCCAGAAGAACGGTGGCAGATTCTTAAAGACACATTAAGTAGAATTTACTATTCGGCCAGACCGCTACAAGCAACACGAGAAAGAGGGCATTGGTGAAAGCTGACTTTCATCTGTGCAGCTAACCATAGTGAAGCAATGATAGCATATGACATGCCTGCATTTTATAGTTTTTTCTCTTATGTAGAAGCATTTATCCTTACATGTTGTAATCTCTAGGCTTAAGCATTATTAACTGACTTAATAATAATAATACATACAACTTATCTAGCGCCTTTAAAGGTACCCAAGGACACTAAACACATATAACAAACACTTCAATGAAAAATAATAGAACATCTAATATTTTGCACAGTACAGCAATTTAATACTTAATAAAATATCATCATTTTTGTTATTACTGTTCTAAAATCTACAGTACATTGAATATATCTAACTGATCACTGGTAACTTAAAGACTAGTCCATATAAGATTTTCCTAGATATTTTATTTACTAGCTCTGACAGTTTTTTTTTACAATGACATGATGCAAAAACATCACTGCACAAACCTGCACGTCTTTGACGTCCTGGCTGCCGATGTTTCCGAGAAGAGAATCGATACCATCTTGACCAAAACCAGTGGAGCCTCGATAGTTAACTATTCACACATGCAATTATCCAGTCATCTGGTTAAAGTTTGATCACAGTCACATAAATGCCTACAATTGGTTGTAGAGAAGAAAAATAAAATCCAACACTGACCCATGAGTACGGCGAAACCCAGTTTAGTCAGAGCTGCAGCAGTGATGTTCCAATCAGCAGCAAAATGAGTATGAGGCCCGCCTGTACAAACACAAATACAGCTAGAAATGAAGGACATATAAGGATTTATTTGCAGGAAATTATTTGTGGCTACAGATAAAAACACTCATGATCACTAAAATAGAAACACTTGCCTAAAAACGGGTTAGTCAACCTCATAATTATAGGACACAGACATTCAAGAACAGACTTCACAAGGTGTCAAACATCATTCATACACATGTCGACGCATGCCGACTGCTCCAGTTCCACCAGTTTCACGGTCGCCTCTCTGATCAAACACACAGGGCTGGCCACTGAGAACAACTGAGAAGTGTAGCTAAAACACTAAAAGCACTACTCTGGGCTCCATCTATTGGTCCCTAGTCAAATTTGCTCAAGTCGCTCAGTTTACCCTTATCTCGTACATTTGACATTACACTGGGCAAACAGTTCAACCCCTTCAAAGCCAGTTGTGACCTACAAACAAATTAGGGCATTTTATCAGTGATATATCACCATCCAAGTGTTTCTAATCTAGTGAACATTGAATGTACTTAGTACTGTATGGAGAAGTGTGCAGGCACCATGGATGTAGATGACCAGAGGAAACTTTAGAGTCTTGAAACAACTTGATGGTTTCAGCAGTGTGGCACCAAGTTTTATTCCAGCTAATGAGACAGAGTGAGAGAGAGAGAGAGAGAGAGAGAGAAAGAGAGAGGGGAGCGAAAAGTAGATAAGATCATTACATGTTGTAATTCACAGGATTCCGTTTATATATACACAAAAACATACATGATACTCACAGAACTGATGGTTTTCCTCATCTGGTGTGGGAGTAATAATCATCGACTCCCAGTCAAAGCTCTCATATGAATTAACTCCACCCAGGTGAGACCAGTGAACACACTGTGTATGCTTTCCATCCGGTACAAACCCTACAGTCTATAGACAGACAGAGATGCACTTCAGTATATAATGCCTTGAAACTGCATATGAAAAGTCTGATGCAGCCTGATGCAGCAGCTCAACCAGTTCAGCTTGCTTTTGGCTTGTTGATAGTATTCTCCATGAATAACTGACTCCACAATTCCATGCTCTATAAATCTGTCCACAGTCACAGTTATTCAAGTTGCTCAGTTTACTCATTGCTGGTAAATTTTGCCTTCTGCTGTGCACTGGAAAGGTCAACGCTTTATGAATACCATTGTGATGTAACTGCCAATCGAGCTCATAAGAGGTCACCTGTAAGGCCATCTACAAATACCTTGACTTCAGCATAAATAATTGCTTTTGACAGCCTGCTCTTGTAGACAAATCAGTATGTTGGATGTTATTTCTATGCCATTTTGTTTTGATGCATACTGTGGTTACTGTCCAACCAGTAGGTTTGAGAAGTTTGTTTAGATTGTTTAATCATATCAATACTCTAACTACAGCATGCATGTTAAAATCCCACTCTCTGCTGCACATGCATATTTCAAGACACAAGAGCATGCGGGTTTGTGGAAACATTAACAAAAGTAAGTTCCACCCAGTGCAAAGCTGCTATATTAGATATATTGGCTTAAGCGCATCTAAATCTGAAAGACTAAACTGTAGAATAAACTACTTTGGCTATCAGGTTCTAGTAGTACTTTCATGATGATATGATGCTTATGACTGCATAGAGAAACCAGCCAAGTGATGAGGTTACTGCAGAAAGAAATGTACAAATGTATTTAAATAGCTTCCATATAATAATACTGTGTGTACACATGATGGGCTTATTCCAAGCTCAGGAATACACTAAATACAGATTCTTTTAAAATAATAACTCTATATCTCATGTATGCTAATATATCCCCATAGCTCTCTGCATCCTTTACCAAACATCAATTTTATTTTGACTTGCATTGTTAGAAAGACATAACTCGTGGCCAAATATTCCCCAACATCTTGGTGACTTTTTGTCAAGGTCTAACAAAACAATGGTTAAAAAGTTCATTAGGAGAAGATAAGGATTATGGCTATACAGTTCTCCCTTCTCATTTTTCATGGGGATTCATACAAATCCACACACTTATTATTTATTTATTGTTTAATGTCATCCTCTGCACCAGAAGACAGAACCACGGGTATACTCATACACAAGTCTCATATCATATGCAAAGTCACATACAATACACAAGTTAATGGCATTTTAGCATTTCCAATTTACTTAACGTGCATGTCTTTGTACTGTGGAAGGAAACCAGCATATCTGGAATAAATCCATGCAAACACAAAGAGAACATGCAAACTCCACACAGAAATTCCCAGGTCACCCCGACCGGGGATCGAACCCAAGTCCTCTTGCTGTGAGGCCTCACATTATAGTTAAAATGGCAAGTTAATACAAAAACAATAATAATAAAATATCTGTATAACTAATCTAACATCCCTAGTTGCCATTATACCCAACACGAGATTGGGAAGCTCAGTCAGCTAATCCCTCTCCTACAGTGCACATTATGTGCAGCCAACACCGCAGAGTGATGAGGGCGTATTACAATGGCCAGTATTCGAGGACATCACATGATTTATAACCTCAAGTCTTCTTATCACATTATCTTATAAGCTACAAGTAGTCATGTAACATCTGTATTTAAAAAATAGGGACTCTCCAGGTAGGTGTGTTTGTTTGTGGTTGAGTGTACCAGACTTGGTGGGTGATTAGGTGAAGAACAGGATGCCACGATTAGGTCTTTCATTACTGCCAACAGCTTGACGCTCCCAAACTCTTTCCCTGCGGACAAACACACACACAAAACTAAACCTCAAACCAAATATACACACAGTGAAAATACACAGTGCATGTGCAGCAACAATAAACACACATACATACACGCAGGGTCGTGTACAGGTGATACTCTTCCAGTTCGTCTCTCCACAGAGAACAGCAACTAGAAGTGTGGAAAACAGGATTTTATTTTACAAATCACATTTTGAGAAAAGTTCAGCCACTTTCAAAAACTAAAATCTGTGTCTGTTAATTAAACTTTAATTTATCAGACTCAAAAATATCACCCCAGGGATAGAATTTCACTAAGATTGTCCCTATAATTTTTTCATTATGTTATGAACTGTAGATGGCGAAAGACCTGAATTCTTTTCAGTCTTATTCTCCCTATGTCCAAACTTTTTTTGTACCTTTTAGAGATCACTTGTGTATGAGTATAACCGTGTTCCTGTCTTTAAAATAGCCACTGGTACAAACTACATTTAGGTTAACAGTGAAAAGACAATTCATATGTTGTTTAATGCATATGCTTGTTCATTATTAAATAAATGTCTAAGTGCTTTAACAAATTACAGTTTTTATACCCTATTCAGCCTTTAGAGAACAAACTGGCAAAAAGCTTCCAGTATATTCGGTGTCTCAGCATGTGTACAATGTTTCCTAAGACCCGTCTTCTTCTTTTGGCCCATCCCTTTATCAGGGGTTGACAGAGCGAGTCAATCATCGCTGAAGAACTTGCATTATTGATTTGGCAAATGTTTTACGCTGGGCCTGAGACCGGCAATAGAAATACACTGGCCTGTGCTCTCTAATGGCCGGTTTTCCTAGGACGCCTCTTTTTGCGCTATATTTCTCTGCTTTATGACATTTGCTTTTATTTATCCCTTACCTTGCTGTTTTCACAGGCACTGCTGAAGAAGATTCTCTCACTGTCTGAAGACCAGCAATAAGCAGGAAGGGGTTCATATATACCCATAAACTCACCTGCACAGACACATACACGTACAGTATACTTACAGCATACTTACACAAATTAATCTAAGATACAAGTTTAAAGTAGAAGCTGAAGGAAGAAAGAGAGAGAGATGTCTGAATGTGGAGAGAGACCTTTCTCTGCTCTTCTTACTACATCCACCAACACTGAGGTACTTCTGTTCTTCATGTCATACTGACAGCGGGGAGAGAAAAACAGAGAGAGAGAGATTTTCTTGAACTTGTTTGTATTCATATGTCATGTGCAGTCATCCCTTTGCAATGATTGGCTGCACAGATGTCAATATATATTAATAAAGCTAATCTGCTACCATTTAGCTCTGAAAACGTTTGTGAACGCTTGTGTGCAATGAACATTCTGCATCTAAATTATTTGTGTGAAAGTCTTCAAATTAAATTATCACAACATGGGCATCACACAGGAAACAGTACAGATATGCCACATGTAAACAGCAGAAGATAAAATTGTGTATCTTCACCAGCATCATGCAGAGACATTGCTGATGTGGGCCGAACACTTTTCCCTGAAGATACACCAGCCAGAGAGAGTCTGGACTCAGCCGAGGGCTCATGACCGAGCCAGAATCAGATGACAGGAGATCTAATGTGGAGCAGATATCAAAATGAAAACTTGAATATTAAGTATGTATAGTAAATAATACTGTACATAATTAGAAAATTACTCTACATTAATACATTATAATCCGCACTGTAGCCAATCACATATAGCAAATCTTACCACAATTTCCTTTCAGGTCAATGGAAAAGACGGCTGATCTGAAACAGGATCAAACACATTAATAGTTCAATATTGACATAATTGTATGTACATAGATGTGGTTAGCATGCTGTCTCTGCCCCCTAACCTGCGATTAGAACAGGACTTCAGGCCCAGTCGGAAAGGCACATGCCACCATCCCACAAATATCACACCCTTGCCGTCTCCCGTCCACAAAGCCTGAGTGACGACACTTACAGTTAAGTGAAATCACAAAACAATCTACAGTACTGTGCATATAATTTAGGCACCATATTACTCTGAATAACAATTTTGTTACTCATGTTTATTTTTATAAATTACTGAATCAATACAAAAAGATTTAACTTTCCAAACATTATACCATGCAGAAAAAAGTATGTCACAAACAATGTTTTATGTAAGTAATAAATAAGCAACAAAGAACACAACCTTAAACAATGAAGAATATTGAAAAAAAGATATTGCTTAGTAAAACATGGCAGTTGATTTCCTCAAAGAACCGCACAAACTGTAGCTGAGCACTATTTAAAAACAATATACTTCTATTATAATAGACTTCTATTGTTTAATTTTTGTGTCATTTGTGTCACTTTCCGACTTATGGCCTTTATTTAGAGGATGCATTTCCAGGATTCTCAATCATTTTGTAGGTTAACAATTATAATTAGAAGGATTCTTTTCTCCCCCTCTCAGACACACACACACACGCATACATAAGACTGACTCTCACAGACACCAAGTGACAGTATATTTAATGCCTTATAAAAAGTATGTGCACCCACATTTTTTTGCCCCGTTCGTTTTTACAGCAAATCAAATATTTTCATAAACGTGCACATTGGTCTAAGATATCAACATCGTACAAACTACACTGCATCTTAATGAAACGTTTTCAGATGCCCCTCATCATTCACCTGCTCCGTCAATTTTAACTCATTTTTGCCGCATTCATTGTAACAGGAAATGAAACACTCATTAAAAGGACACATTTGTTTGAGATATCGACATCATTCCTAATGCATATAACATTAATGACATGTGGGCTTTAGGAGAGAATTTTACACACCACACTTAATAAAACACTCGCTTTATTAGGAACACATGCCAACACTTGTGCTTAAAGTAATTAAACGCTAATACATTAGGAACACACACGGAGACTCGGACACAACAGACTGAATGAACACAGGTATGCACCGGCGCAACACATGTCGTAGTTTTTGGAGTAACTACTTTTTCTAGTTTTCCATGATTAGTTCCAGTTATGTACAGGTTGAGGTTTTTTTATTTATCAATACACCACAGCTAACTCATCAGCTCTCATGATGATCAGGTGTGCTAAAAGTAGCCATATAAAATAGCAACATAAATTTACCTGTCCAGGTGACACGTGAGATGGGACTCCGGGACACAAAGACACTTCTCCTTTAGTGAGATTTGCAATGCACAACACTGGGACACTTTTACCAACCAGACCTTCACCCCAGTCTTCCACATACACATACTTGTCCTGAAACACACAAACATACACTTAAGGGAACCTTTGTACTGGGGTGAGTTATACATTATCTGCACTGTTGAACAACTGTCATTTTGGACATAATCTCCCTGCTTTTTTTAATACATTTTGTTCATCTGAGACAATCTTTCATATTGATACTCTCTGTATTTTGCCCAAATTGTAGTCTTCAGATCTTTAATGGGCCCCTGAGTGTAAGAAGCACTGTTTATTGTGAAACGCTTTTCCTGATACTGTTCCAGTACTGGCGCTTGAGAATCCCAAATAACAGGGTGCCTAATTTTGTCCTTTTCTTTGATTGAGGATGTTTCCGTTTTGTTCATCTGAGACAATCTTTCATATTATCTGAATAACATATAGCCACAAATGTACCACTGTCTTCACCTCTTCATCAGATGTGACTTTTCAACTGGATAGTGTTTCTTTCAGGTAATTGAACAGCTGATGGGGTAAGATCAGGATTACATGAAGAAGGCTTTAACACCTCAAAAAAATTGTTGTACATCACCACAATGCACTTGGATAACAGTCCTCTGTATTTTGCCCAAATTGTAGTCTTCAGATCTTTAATGGGCCCCTGAGTGTAAGAAGCACTGTTTAATGTTAAACGTTTTTCCTGATACTGTTCCAGTACTGGTGCTTGAGAATCCCAAATAACAGGGTGCCTAATTTTGTCCTTATCTTCGATTAAGGATGTTTCCATTCCATACCGTCTGGCTCGAATAGGAAGGTTTCGAGCATTACATGTACAGATTATTATTATAAGATGCTAATCAAATCTCTATTAAAGCAACAATGTAACCAGCTCAATATTAGAACATGTTGGTGACAACGACTTCCCATCTTTATTCATATGACAAAATAATTATATGACAAAAATTTTTACCTCTTCTTCAAGCACATCCAAACTTCCATTGTCATTGGCTGATGGCCCCGTCGTCGACTTCTCTGCTACGTACAGCAACCTTTCCTCACATGGTGACCAAACCAGACAGGCAAACTGTGCTATATCCGAAAATAAAAACAGTTATGCAACAATATAACAATATAATAATTAATAATACCTCAATGAATAAAATCACAGCTGTGATCAAAGAAACAGCTCCGTACCGTCATCATAGACTTTTCCATGTTTATTTAGGGCTCTAAGGTCTAAGCTATTCTCCAGTCCATTGCAGCCCCACACCTGAGCAGTGACAATACACTCAAGCTTTAAATAGCAGGACATGCACTAATCATCTTGTAGTTTTGTTTCATAGCTATAAATACCTCAAGGTACGGATGATCCAAGCCATCTCGGATGACCGCTCTACGAACTCCAGAAGGGGAGTAGCTACTAAGCAGTCTGCAATTGGGGGAGAATTTATGTTTAATTTATGTGGCTTTATAGAT
>JAOUQT010000028.1:6306443-6319355 GCA_025769995.1 Xyliphius kryptos | reverse complement strand
ATTTAAGACAGAATTCATTTTCCAGGGCTGACTACTACAAAAGAGTACAGTCCAGGCCATATTAAATCATGCTAATCTCACATTACAGCTATATAGTAAAGAATATCATTAAAGTGAACTGGATCTGACGATTAAGCTAAAATATAAATATAATATAATTAATATAAATATTTATTATTTAACTGTAAATAATGATCATAGTTTTGAATATACATTTAACCTCTTCGAGAAGAGCCAATTTCCGACTGACTTTCAAACAATTTTTACTACTTCACTTTAACATTAGAGCCGATCTTTCCTTAAAGATGGCGATACTTCGGTCCAGATTTCAAGCAAACTGTAATATAGAAAGCTAAAAATCATAATTTGCAAAGACATACACAATTTTTTTTACTTTTTGTTTTTATCCTACGTGATGCAATTACAAGGTATATGCTGTGTACTCAAATTTTATCTGGTTATGTCCAGCTAGGGGCGCTTCTGCACAAAGCAGTGCACACATGCATTCAACTTGGATGTTCATAATATTTTATTCTGATCTGTATCTGTATCTGTATATTATGTCTATAGTACATTCAATAATTTATTAGCCTTTACATTATATATTCACCCATATATTATACAGAATATATATTATATTGTAAGTACATTTAATTTTGTTTTATTTCTGATCAGATTCTAAAGCTCTGTAACCTCTATTGTGAACATTTGCACCACATGCCGCTCCACACACACTTCTGGAATTCACAATTCTTCTACTGCCTGGAAAAATGTACCAAAGCATTCAGGCCTTTACAGCCAGACTGTGCAACAGCTTCTTTCCACAAGCTGTCAGACTACTCAACCAGGAAGTTGAGTACACACACATGCACACACACACACAAACACACACACACACACACATACACACACATACACACACATATATTAATATATATATATAGTGTATATACACATACACAAAATTAATGTAGCATGTTTACATCATTATACCACACCGTAACATGAACTACACTCTAGCACTAACTAAGATTGTTCTGCACATTTTACTGCACTATTTATTTAAGGAAACTCTCTAGAACTGTTTTCTGTACATTGACATATTCATATTGCATATTTGCACACTTTACTACTTGCATTATTCGGTTCTGTATACAATCATTGCACATACTGTATATATAACCCATTGCACATTTGTAAATATGATTCTTCTAATCTAATCTAATATAATCTAATCTAATCTAATCTAATCTAATCTAATCTAATTTAATCTAATTTAATCTAATCAATTTACAGTTTAATTCTGATTGAAATTTAAGTATCCTTCCTGCACTTCATTCATGTAAAACTGACCAAATTGCAATGAATCCCCTACTTATTATTTGTTGTTATTGTAATTAGAATTTGTGCTGTGTTCTATGTTATTGTTTTTGCACAAGTTTGTCCTGCGCTTTTGCTTTTGATCGCACTAGTGCACTTTATGTTGTCTAGAATGTCTTTTTATGTGACTGTGTATGTGAAATCCAAGATGGCCGCCAAGCCACATGTGTGTGAACTTTAGTAACTGGCAGGGTTGTGTGAACCTCAGTGCTTGAGATCTTAAATTTTTTATATATTTTCTTTTATGTTATTCTTCTTATTCTTGAAATCAAGACATCTCCACATTGGGATTATTATAATGGATGATTATGTGAAATCTGATCTCTAACCTGGAGTTTTGGACTAACTGGAATCTGTCTGGAATCTGTCTGCTGGAGGACTATACACTAGGGAACGAGTCTGCTGGAGGACTATACACTAGGGAACGAGTCTGCTGGACATTGCACAGATAATTCTGTGTTTGAAACTAACAACTTGAATAAGGTAGGTGAGCTTCTGGTTGTTTCCTGCGAGGCGCAAGTCAGCCTTTTCTGTCTGAATATATGCAACTGTTAGCCTTGTGTGTTAGCTGCTTCTACTGTTTGTTGCTTGATGTGAAGAGTTTTGCTTGCTAGCCACCAACAAATCATTTGTCTGCTATCTATTTTCTGGTTGCATGGCCTGCTAGCCATTACCACCTGAAGCCTGTTTGCTAGCTCACTATCTGGCTGCTGGTGGTCCTGTTTGCTGTCCACCACCTAGATGTTCTGCTTGCTAGCCTGCTGCTTGTAGCTCTGTCTGCTAGTTCTCACTTGTATGCCTCTCTGCTAGAATGCTGATAATATCCCTGCTGGCTGCTACTTGATGCATCCCCGTTGGGGTTGGCTTGCTGTTTGTAGCATTGTTTGAAAGCCTTGACTGCTGGATTATGCTGAAAGCATGATAGTCTAAAACTATTGCTCAGTCCTTTTATGTTGTCAAATTGGTAACTTGACATCATGTATTTTTTTTATATTCTTCATACTTCTAGCCTTGTTTTAGATGAACTCAGTAGTTCCAAAATAAGAGGATGTTTATTAATACAGTTGAACAATTTTTAACTTCATTTGTAAGTTGTCATGAGTTATATCGCCAGTTAATCAGCCTGTGTCACCATCAAAATGTCACTGGTCACAAGTACCAGCAAAAAAGATCCTGTATCATAGAATCTACTGCAGTCCATTTTATTGTTTAAGATTTTTTATTTTCTTAGTTCATAGAGGACAGTAGTAATGATAAATATCCAGCCAAACAAAAATTGTGTTGTATGATTATGCTTTTATTGATGTTGTCTGGTAATGTTCAGCCAAACCCTGGTCCTGCTCAATCTAATCTATAGCCTTATCATCTCCTTCTCATTTAAAAAGCAGATGTGGTGTTAGTTTTATACATCTAAATATTAGAAGCCTTGTCCCTAAAATGGATATGATTAAGATCTGGGCAAATACAACTAACACTCATTATTGGTATACCTGAGACCTGGCTTAAAAAAATCTGTACCTGATGACTTAATTTCAACTGAAAGATATGATTGAAGTTTTTAGATAAGGTTGAGTTGCCATATAAGTTTATAAGCTCTGCAACCCTGTCAGTTACTAAAGTAGAGCAGTTTAAAATTCTGGCAATCAAAGTGAATATCTCAAAGGATATTGCCGTACTTGTATGGTATAGACCACTGTCTGCTTTAAATGATGATTTCCGGTCTTTATCTCATATATTCAATAAATTAAATGACTCTGAATTTATTCTGTGTGAGATGAACTGAGACTGGCTCTCAGGGAACTCGGATGGTTTTAAAAATGTGTGTAATAATTGAAACCTTGTAAAACTTATTAATGATCCTCTGAGAATAAATCCTGAAGCACAAATAAATTCAACCCTGCTTATTCTAATTATAACAAATACAGCTTATAAATACACCTCAACTTCTGTATTTTCTAATGATGTTAGTGACCATTGTGTAATTGCATGTGTAAGGAATACAAAAATTCCTAATGTAAAACCCAGTGTCATTTTAAAAGTTTTGACCAACAAGCCTTTCTGCATGATTTGTATGAGAGTGAGCTTAGTAGGGTAACTTTGATTTTAGATGCTGAATTGACATGGTATTTTTTTTATTATAAATAAACATGTACAGATTAAAAAGTTTAGGATCAGTGATTTGAGAAATCATTGTGTTATTTCTCAGTTTCTTAGCTACTGTATATCTTCCAACTCTTCTGCTGATCGGACCATTTTTAGAAAGGTAAGAAACAAAGTGTACCTTAGTAAATATAAAGTCAAAATCTGAGTTTTATTTGTAGTAAGAGACAGAAAACTTAATAAACCTTGAAAGTTTTGGAAGTCAGTTAAACTGTTGTCTGGTAAATATGTGACCTCAAACCTCCAAAAACAGATTCTTGTTGGTTCTGATGAAGTCAAAGTTGCTATTTTAAATAATTTTAATATTCATTTTATTTACCCTGGTTTTATATTTGACTAAACTGTTTATCGTCCCTTATCCTATTATTTCTAAAACTGAACTTAAAAATGGAAATTTGTAACTTTTTCATTTTAGACCTTTATCAGTATCAGAATTTAGTAAATCTTTGAAAGACATTGATGACAAAAAGTCTGTAGGTCCTGATAATCAGGATCCCTTCAAAATTGTCAGCTTATTTTATTGCTGGCCCCATGGGGACCCAGGGTAGAATAGGTCCTCAGCCCCCGCTGGCTACTTTTAAATGGCGAAGCATGACCCGTGTCTGCGGAGGAAGGGAACCTGCTGTTTGCTGGGAGTGCCGGCTGCAGCTACCACTTTCTTAACACAACACTTCGGCCCCGACTTCTCACAGACAGGAAGTTGGAGAGACCCTCTCCAGTCAATCAGCTGGTCAGGACATGCCCTATGTTGCATCCCCTGTGAGATGCCTAGAAGACACTGGCTGAGGGTCAGTCGAACACTCTGAACACCCGGTGTCAGGTATACTATCATTATAGCCCTGGTACGCAACCTCTGGAAGTTTGCGGCTCTGTGTACCACAGATTAGGGCTCAGAGGTGGGTGGGGAATAAGGATAATGAAACGAAGACCTCCAAATATGAGTCGCCAGGTGGGCTCCACCTAACCAGCCACCCCATTTTGACACATATACACATATATTATATATCGGTATGTATCCATATAAATGGCCCACCCTATACACTCTTGTGAAGTGAGCTCCCAGGGAGCAACTGAGGTTAGGTGCCTTGTCCAAGAAAATCGAACAGGGGACCGTCCAGTCGCAAGACCGGTTCCTTAACTACAAGCCTGCAACTGGCCCCTAATTTAAAATAAGATGTTCTGAATGTTTACTGTGTACAGTAAGGTGTACAGTAAGGTGGTTTATCTGTTAAATTCTATAATTGCACGTTTATTATGCTAATGTACTAAGGTTGTTGAGTGGAAAGTCTTAATGTATTGCATAGACAAATAAACTTAGAAAACTTCTGTATTAAGTAAAATTCACATAGCTATTCTTAGTATCTAACTGTTTACACTCACTATTATTAAACATGCATTAATAATTTATATTTAGAAAAGATTGCTGGTTTTAAAAATGCATTTGAAAGGATGGAAAAGAGTGTGAATTTATAATAGCGTACCTTATAAACTGATGAATGAGCTATACAGAATATGTTTGGACAGTAAAATGCTCTAAAAGGTTTAAGAGCTCTATTCAGAAGATAGCCAGGCGCTCTTGTGCCATCCAGAAAAAAACAAGATGAGCAAGTAAAACACACTAGAAGCTTTTAGTACATGTGTACAAATGTGTAAAAAAAGTGCCTAGAACTGAGAAAAATCTTCAAATATATCTTGTATGTTAAAAAAGAGACAATTGCCTTTTTCTTCTTTATCAGTAAGAGGAGACATCATAATGTTATTACATTATTTCTATATAGAAAAGACTCGCATACTATTCCTAATGACCTGAATAAACAATAAAAAGAGACATACTAATCTTTCATTAATGTACTGTTTTTTCTTCTTTACTTAGATTTTTATTCTGCTGCATGTAAAGGTCTTTACATACATTCCGGTTCTCTCTTACTGTTTCACAATAGCAGTAATCAGCAGTCTGAGACTTGATGTGTAAAATGTGATTAGGAATGAGCTACTGTATAATATACTGTAGATACTGAGATAGAACAAGATTCTCTGTAATTCTCATCTGTAAGAAAGGAATAATGAGGTCTGTGTGACGTAACACTCACTGAAATAAAATGAATTGCAACTATTTTACTTATACATATCTAGGATGCAAGCAGAATTTTAAATAATTTTATTTTATATAATTAAGTTACAGTTCAGTGAACTCAAACGTTTGAGTGTAACCTAGTAATATTCTTGAAAAGGGGGGTTCTTACAGCATAGAGAGAGATGTTAGTTAATTCATATTTAGTTAAAGCAGCACTACTGAAGATTTTTATTATTGTTTAATATTAATAAAAATTATTATTATAGGTGGTACAATGGCACAGTAGGTAGCACTGTCACCTCACAGCCTGGGTTTGGTCCAGATGACCAGGAAAACTGATGTGTGGAGTTTTCATATTTTCCCTTTGTTATTGTGGGTTTTCTCCAGGTGCTCAGGTTCACTCCCGCATTCCAAAGACATGCGCATTAGGTAAATTGTTTTCTCTAAAGTGGCCTTAGTGTGTGAATGTGTGTGTGTGGAGTTGCATACTGTCTATGGTTGTTCCTGCCCTTGCCCTCAAATTTGGTGGGTGGGCACCATCTGGCCCATGATCACGTATGGAAAAAGCAAAATAATAATAATAAATGTCTGTTATATATTATAATCAACTACAGGCCACTGTGCATGTCTTTTAAATACACACGCATACACACACACACACGGCTTTAGATATTTACATGCATAGAATACATATGCATACCTAAAACACAGAAAAATGAATAAATAAATAAATAAATAACTAGACATCAATATTCATGCCGAGCCAAAGAGTGACATCAAGTGGACATTTAGCGGCATATTATCTTTGTCTTCTTCCACAGAGACGTGGGAATTAATGGAATATTCACTATTAATTTTTCAATTCATACTATACGTTTTTGTTACTAATAAAACTTATTGATCATTACAAAAAATATTACAAAAGAAAACTATAATTAAAATGAACAATAAAGCATGTTTTTTAGTTTTAACTAGTACTTTCAGTGATCTGGCTTCTTGTTTTCATTAGTTTGCTTGACCACATTGCATTTTATTCCAGGAAAACATGCTTTTAATCGAGAAAGCAATAAAAAAATTAATAGACTCTTATTTTCTTGCTTCCTGCTTTCAGAACATTCAGGTTCTGCTTGTTTGGCCTGCCTTCTCTTCCTCTTGGCCTTAATTTGCTCAATAAGAAATTTGATTCTTTTCTTTTCCTGGAGATGGAAGAAAGACGAGGCCACTTTCCTGCGAAGGCGTCGAGCATAGACCTCCAGAAAAGTCAGACAGTATGTCAGGACGTAGAGCAGGAGCAGTGTGAGTATCACTCCTGGATTCAGCTTGCTTGGCCTGGGGTTGCACTGGGTCACATCGGAACGAATGGTGGCATGGTACATTCTGACAAAGTTCACCACTTCTGTGGGTTTGCAGTCAAATATCTCGCAGATGTTATGCTTATAATAGACCTATTAGGATTGGATGAATAGCAAGCAAAATAATCAAGTTTAACACAGAACAAAATAGAAATGGTTAAAGAATTCATTTCAGTTCTTATGCTATTCGACAGGGCACAGCTATGCAGAAAAGCTTTGACAAGCAATGATGGCATGAGACAATCAGACGATTGTGATAGTTAATCACAATTAATTGTATGCTGGTTGATGCATGCTTTTTACTGGGAAGGCTGGATGTATTGTGAAGTAACTAAACTCACCTTGGCAACAATTAGGATACAAACATACATATAGCTTTTTAGAGTCGTATAACAAAGTTTGAAATGAAACTTTTCATTGTCCTGTCTATATCACTCGCCGGGTTTGTACAGTAGCTACTGCTAACTAACATAAAATGTCAAAGTGAGTTATTTTTTTATAGTCTTTTTTTATTTAATCTCATGGATGCTTGCCTTGAAAGCCATCAAATATTGAATTACCATATATTACCATGAAACTTCATCATAAAGTGTTAACTTTGACAGCCTTAGTGGAATACAAACCTTTTATTCCGTATCGGGCATGTGGGGCATCCAACTATAGCAATTACCATGTGGATTAACATATCATCACCCCCCCCCCACCCCCTAACACACACAGTACAGAAAATGAAAGGAAAAAATTTACAAATACTATATGACAATTTGTACCACTTTGGCAGTTATAACTAGAATTTTCTGTAGGCAACTAATAAGAAATGTTGTAAAACTTACCTTGAAATGAATATACATGGAAATATTTGTAGGTGGAATGTCCAAGAGCCAAGGCCCACCCGTTTCCACAGAATAATGCACTATATAGTCAAGCACAAGAAGCATAATCGACATCAGCAAATACAATGTGATCAAGAGAATTGGAAATAAACACTTTAGAAGTTCGCTTCTTGACATTCTGAAGCTGGTGACGTTCACGCCATTTTTCACATCTTTTGCCTCCACCTGGAATCCTTCGTTGTCAGCATGCTGTTTGAGCAGCCCTGTAATGTAGACGTTATCAAATTTTACAGATGTCAGGTATGACTTCAGGTAAATGGCGGAATCCATAAAAAGGTAGGCCACTAAACCAGCAGCGAGTATTCTGCTTGAAAGGATCTTCAGTTCCTCTATTTGATGTATGGCGTTGGAAAAGTCCTGCCCAACATGTTTGCTTAAATTTTTCAGATTTTCTCTCAGACCAGTCACATCAATGTCTGTGTGATGGTTAAAACTGCTTAGCTGCTCCACAAATTGTCCAAAACCCAAATTCTCAATATTTTTAACTTTAGACACGAGATCACTCTTGATGATGTTGCTTAATGCAGACGAGTTAAGGACACTGTGCGCAACGTTCTCTGATGTGCACTTCATAAGCTTTGTAAGCGCAGCTATGTTATTGGCAATGTTTGGCAGAACATAAATCAGCACAACCATCATGCACAATGAGAGAACAAGTTTACGTCCTTGCTGGGTGCCCAGTGTTGGAAACATCAGTGTGATTGCACAACGAAATGGATGTATGAGAAATGAGGCACTGAAGATGGCTATAGTGTAGATGCATGTGGCGATGCCCGCTGTCTGGTGGTGGTACTTTAAGAGCCCATTAAGCCAGTAGAAGAGGAGTGCACCAGTGCTCATGGAGATTATCAAACAGAGAAGTAGGAGGGTGCAGACTTGTTTGGGACTCTGTGGAGTCGGAGTAGAGTAGGAGGACCAGAGGCACCCCAGGACATTCCTCACTGACAACCTTGATGGAAGAAATTAGGAGTTCAGAATATTATTGCAAGGAGTGAGATTGTACATCAGTGTTACTCTTTAGTGTAGAGATGCCCTTAGCCACTGATTGGGCTAATACCATTTTTAGTTATGCAAATTAAGATTCCTGGACTGTTGTCTACACAAGGTCAGTACATGAAAAACCATGTAAGGATTATGCCAGAGTTTCCACTACAGACAGCTATGTTGTGATTCATAGTGTGATTCATCAATTTAAACCTTCACCCCTTTGTCCATGGGTCAACCTATGTGTTGCGAAATGTTTGCGAAATATTTAAATCAGGACTGGAAAAAATACTGAATAGCCTGAATATCTTAGTGGGTAGAGTGTGCTGCTAGAAAAAGCTAGAGGTGTTCCCCAGATATGGCTGAAATGGCTGACAATAAATTGTTAACTATTGATAAGTGATGAAGGTGTATGTCATTACAAGATTCCCAGTTATCTCACCAAAAGAGAAAGCTATATGCAGAACCAATAAGAGCCACCAGTATCATACCTCTGAGGCAGCACAGCGGTGTCACTACTCTTGGGTACATAGAAAAATCTTAGACCTTGAAATTCAGAACATGGATTTTATATTTTTGTTCAGGGCAACATTACCCTTTTGTATAGAAGTTAGTTTTGGGTAGAAAGGTTAGTATGAGAAAGGCATTAGTATTCTAGCATTCAATAAAGCAAACATGAATATCATGTATGAATCAAGTCCAGTTTACATATTTACGTCTTTACATTTCATTCTGTTAAATCTAACAGCCATCTTCTTGGCTCTTTCTGCCTGCTCTGAATAATTTACTTTAAAAACCTGTGTCAAACATTTTTTAATACAAAATGATAATTTTTTATCTTTAATATTGTTCTGTTTCATACTCACCACACCAAACATGTTGAGAAGTAAGAAATTCCACAAGAAAACAATTTATCTCACATGTATTAAATAAAATGTAAATATATCTCATTGAGGAACACTTTTTTTATGACTTATTCATTTAAATGTTAATATTGAAATTGAAACAAATACAAAAAGTTACAAACCTGAATGCATCCCAGTTGCTCTTTAAGAACATTTTTTGTTGGGTATAGTAAATTTCAAGATAAAGACTGAAGTAGATCAAAAGATGGAATGAAGGACAGTGAATGAAGGACTGGATTGCAAAATGAGAACAGTGCAGTTGTTGGCATCATATGGAAGTGGAATTTGTCCACAAAAACATACACAGCAGGTTTAACACGCAAATCCTTGAGTCATCATGTTGCTCAAATTCACATGATAAGCACTCAGCATAAGCAGTCATTATACACATGAATACAAACTGTAACTTGTGAAAAGTAACTAATTTATTTGAATATACACTATTTCCAAAAGTATTTGCTCACTCATCCAAATGATCAAAATCAGGTGTTCTAATCACTTCCATGGCCACATGTGTATGAATTCTTCAGCATACCAAGACATTTTGAACAATTCCATGCTCCCAATATTGTGGGAGTAGTTTGCAGCTGGCCCCATCCTCTTTCAACATGACTGTGCACTAGTGCACAAAGCAAGGTCCATAAAGACAAAGATGACAGAGTCTGGTGTGGATGAAATTGACTGGTCTAAACAGAGTCCTGACCTTAATCTGATGGAACATTTTTCGGATGAATTAGAAAGGAGACTGTGGTTCAGGCATTCTCGTCCAAAATCAGTGTGGGACCTCACAAATGCGCTTTTGGAAGAATGGTCAAAAATTCACATAAACACACTCCTAAACCTTGTGGACAGCCTCCCCAGAAGAGTTGAAGCTGTTCTACCTGCAAAGTGTGGACCAACATCACATTAAATTCTATAGATTAGCTTATATGTGAGTCAAGGCAGGTGAGCGAATACTTTTGAAAATATAGTGTATGTCTTACACAGACGGATCAACGCACGCAAGGCTGCTGGGCCAGACGGCATTCCTAGGCGTGTACTGAAAGCATGTGCAGAGCACCTTACTGGAGTTTTTACAGATATATCTTCAACCTGTCCCTCGCATAAGCAGCTGTGTCAACATGCTTCAAATATACATCCATCATACCACTCTAACTCAAAGTGCCTGAATGACTACCTCCCTGTAGATCTCGCACCCATTGTTATGAAGTGCTTTGAGTGTCTGTTCCTGGCACAACTAAAGGTCTGCCTCCCACCCACTCTGGACACACATTAGTTTGTAGACCACAGCAATAGGAGCATGGAAGATGCAGGCTCCATTAGGCTACATTCCAGGCTCACACATCTGGACGATAACAACACATATGCATTAATGCTGTTTGCTGATTTAGGCTTAGCATTTAACACTGTAGTCCCTGCCAAGTTAGTCACTGGGTTAAGGACTTCCTGATTGGGGTCAGCCGTGGCTTAATGGATAGGGGAAAGGGCTGGTGACCAAGAGATTCGAACCCCACTCTAGGCAAGTCATGGCTGAAGTGTTGTTGAGCATGGCACCCAATCCCCAACTGCTCTCTGTGCACCTCAGTAAAGTGCAGCACACTGCTCCGGGTGTTCAGCCGTGGATAGTTTAAATGCAAAGAAAGAATTTCCCTACGGGGATCAATAAAGTATCAATTATTATTATTAAAATTATTATTATTGTTAACAGATCTCAGCACTTTAGGCAAGGCCATACCTATTCTACCACTTACTCAATACAGGTGTTCCACAGGGCTGTGTGCTGAATTTCTCTACTCCCTTCACGACTGCATGGCTGTTCATAAAACAAGCTCCATGATCAAGTTTGCTGATGACACCACATTGATCTCATAAGCAACAATGATAAGACAGCCTACAGATACGGGGGGAAGCATCTGGCCATTAGGTGTGCTGACAATAACCTGCTCACTCCCAGCTTCAGAGTTTTGGAGACATAGATATTAGAGGATCTGTTCCAGAATGCTGACACCTCCAGCCTGGTCCTTTTTCCTGAAGACACTGAGGAGGAAACACCTGTCTTCAGCTATCTTGGTGAGCGTCTATCGCTGTGCAGTTCATAGTATCCTGACCTGCTGCATCACAGTCTGGTATGGAAATTGCACTGTTTTAGAGTACAAGACATTACAGCAAGTAGTAAAGACAGCCCAGAAGATTATAGGGACTTCACTTCCATTAGAAAGGCTGTCCGTGTCAAGCTCGCAGCATTTTTAAGGTCTCTTCCCACCCAGCTCATAGTCTTTTTACCCCCTTGCCCTCAGGCAGACACTTCAGGCCAGGACAAGTAGATTAAGGAACAGCTTTTTTTACCAGAGCTGTCTCCTTACTGAACTCTGTCCACTGTTAACTATATTCTTTGGCAGACCATTTATTTCTCATCATTTACCAAATTGTACATTAACTGTGTTTCTACATATTCTGCATCTACATATATTCAACCCTATAGTATTTTCCATTTTACCTGTATATTATATTTACAATACTATGAGAATATATTCACATATGTATATATTCTAGAATAGTTTACAATAGCCGTATAATATATGCACATGTACAGTATATTTAAAAAAATGTCTACATTATACTCATATGTATATTCACAATACCTCTATTATATGCTCATGTATATTTGTACATACCTCTGCCTATATTTTATATATATTGTATCTCTGTATATTCTGCACTTACTGCTTATTGCACTTCTGGTTAGATGCTAAACTACATTTCATTGCCTTGTACTTGTACGTGTGTTATAACAATAAAGTTAAATCTAATATAATCTAAAAGAGTGGTGGTGGAAATTAATTTTACTTTCAATAATTGTAGCATTAGATCATTTTCAGATTTATTCTTATAGAGGGTAACAGTTTTTCATCATATATTTTTATATTATATCCTTGGTTGGAGGGCCCAGAGTTTTATATTTTCATGGGTCCCAAAATCCCTACCTGTGCCCCTCTGCCCGCCTGCCTTTCTTTGTTCCTGCCTTTCTTCCAACCAAGTCACCTGAATTCTGATAATTGTTTATTATTACAAATATTATTTTAAATAAAGCTCAGACAAGTCAGTTATGCACCAGTCCTGCTTGTTAAAAATATTACATATAATCAGATGCTTAAAATATTTAT
>JAOUQT010000028.1:6246729-6258451 GCA_025769995.1 Xyliphius kryptos | reverse complement strand
TGTCCATCCTGGTTACTCATAATGAAAACCTCAACATCTTAAGCTCTGCTTCCTGTCTCTTAGTCAGTGCCACTGTCTCCAAACATACACTAAGGCTGGTCTCACTACTCTCTTGTAAACGTTTCCTTTCACTTTTGCTGCAACCCTTTTGTCACACAACACTTTCCATCTGCTTGGACAGTTGATCCTGAGTATCTGAATTCCTGCACCTTTGTGACCACTTTTCCCTGTAGCCTGACTGTTCCACCTGCCTCCCTCTCATTTACACACATGCATTCTGTCTTACAAGTGTTGGAGCTTGTCTGCATTTTGCTAAAGGTCACGTGGACAAGCCAGAAGGCTATTGAAAGAATTTTGTGGATGGATAAAACCAAAATATAACTTTTTATTTTATAGAACGTATCACCCCATCTGTGAAACATGGCTCGGAACAATGAATTCTGAATTATATCAGAGAAATCTGAAAGAAAATCTGTCTATGGACTGAACCTGAATAGAATGTGGTCATGCAGCAAGACAACGACCCTAAACACACAAGTCATTTTACCAATGAATCATTAAAGAACTATAAAGATAAATGTTTCATTGTAGTTATTGCTGAACAGGGGGTTCACACCAGGTACTGAAATTCAAAGGTTCATATACTCACAAATATGTAATATTGGATCATTTTCCTCAATAAATAAATGACTAAGTATACTATATTTGTTTAACTGGGTTTATTTTATTACTTAAAATCTATCATTCTAATGATGTTTAGGTCATAATTATGCAGAAATAGAGAAAAGTTTAAAGGATTTACCAACTTTAAGGAACCATTGTATTCACCACATTTGACATGGCACTCGAAATTGAGGTCTGGTGCATCCTGTTTCCACTTCTGTTGTTTTAAAAACTGTGGAAAATCCAGTTGATTGGACATGATTTCGATACTCAAAGACATATATATAAGGTATATTTCAGAGCACAAACCAATTGATGATGTCCAACAATTACTGTATCTATGGGCCTCAGAGACAGGATTGTATCGAGGCACAGATCTAGGGAAGGGTACAGAAAAATGTCGGAGGCATTGTAGGTCCCATTGAGCAAAGTGGCCTCCATCATCCATAAATGGAAGAAATTGTTTACCACTAGGACTCTTCCTAGAGCTGGCCGTCTGACCTGAGTGCTCAGGGTAGAATGGCTTAGGTCAAGGAGGTGACCAAGAATCCATTATGGTATAAGGCTGTAACATAACAAAATGTGGAAAAACTGAAGCTCTGTGAATACTTCTGGGTGCACTGTAGTATTAAATTTGGTCACGTATGCATATAAACTGTGGTATTCAGACTATACTGTAATTGTTTAGTGTGACAGTATTTACACTGTTATCCAGCTTAGTCACATAACATGTTCCCATTTACAAAAAAAAGCTCAAAATACTTCCAGAATTCCCAAAGGTTTACATGCTTGGAAAACATTCTTGGAAAACAATATTGAGAGTCACCAACATGATTGGCCCAGGGACTAACAGTAATTCACTGTAGAGCCACAGTTGCATGCTGATTGTTGTTTCAGTATTAGAGAAGCTCCACGCTCAGCAGTTCTTGTGTGGCCTTTCAGCATGGTGTTGAAACACTAGGATTTCTCTGAGCCTGCAGTAGCTGGAGCAGCCAGAGTCCATGCAGATCCCCTGGAGTGCAGGTTTGTTTGCAGAACTGGAGAAAGTTAAGTGTTAGGTAAATAAATACAGGGCAGATGTTAAAGCCTACATATGTGCGGAGAAAATGAAACAGAGGAAATGGGTGAAAACTAGAGTACATGTAAAATTTATGTATACATAATTGCAAGCTGGTGTGCACGCAAGCAGCCAATATTGAGCTACCACCCACACACTAAAAGTTATAGAATTCATAAACCAAAGAGAGAGAATCAGGAGCATTGGGGGGCAAATGGCTTCCAGTTTATCTCTTTCTATTTCTCGTAAGATGTCACTAATGGGGTGCTTTAACAAACATGCCACAGTGTCACTTCAAACCACAGCATTCTGTCCCCTCAGCTGCACTAACAAACCCCTCCCGTAACACACACAAACCCTCAGACGTCCAATACCCACCATCTATCCCAGCAGTTATACGAGTGACAAGAGTCAAAGGGCATTGTGGCTACAATGATCCTAGTGATCATCAGTGATTGTAAATACCACATTAATCACAGCAGAGCAGCCAGGAGCTACATTCAGCAATGTCAGTACTGTCACACAACTATAGAAGCTTTCAGATATCGACACGTTTTCTCCAAAAGGTGATAGGCACCTATTCAAGGTCTGATTATCCAGATGCACACTGATGCATCCTTTTGAGATTCTTTGTATTTACTGAACTAAGTTTTGTTCATGATCATGATCAGTAAAAGTCTCTTGCTGCACTGGGAGAAAATCCACATGATGGGTGATTTAAATTCTAATGAATGGGCAAATTTGTGTTTAGTAAGGGAAATAAAACACTTTCGGGTGTGCTGTTGTTGATGTGCTCTAGAGATTTATGTGGGTGCTTTAATCAATACTTTAATAAGAGCTCATCGTAATGAGATCTAAACATGTTACTACTGAGAAAATGCAGATCCTCACCTTGTCTCCTTACATCCGCCTGGTCTGCCCAGGTGATCCCCTTTCAGTGGGACTCATGTCTCGCGGAATGGCCAAGACTGCTGGCCTTGTCCGATGGACTTGCTCACCCTCACCACTGCACACATATTCACAGATTCGTGTTAATCGGTTATCACCCAATAAGCATGGGAATGCCTTTTGATTCTGTTTCTGTAATCTTGCACTTTAATCGTTAAGAATGTAACTGTTTTAATTATTAAATATCATAACTATTGTGTTACTATTAATACTATAATTAATACTATTAATTAATAGCTAATGTGTGTTTGTTCTATAATTCATGTGTGTAATCTAGGTAATGCAGGTTTTTTACAAGAGAGCTGTACAGTAGCCTTGACTAATAAAATGTCATATCAAGTCTGTTAACTATAGACATCTGGACGATGGTTTTATAAACACAGTTTTCCTGTAAACACAGCTAATTTATTTTGACTGATAATAGCTGCTCGAGTGTGTATCACAAGGTCAGATTAGCTCATATTGATGCAAGTACTGAATGTATGAATTAATGCCATTTAATGATGTAAGCATATAATATGATCTAGAATGAGTGATCTCAATTAAATCAGAGGAACTCTGATAGAACACTCGTGTCTGTTTCCCTCTGGTGCCGCTTAAATAAAGAAATCAACTCACGCTAAGCCAAAAGAGAACAGTATCCTATCTCTAAGAGGTTCATCTCAAATTCTCAAAGTCTTCCTTTTATCATCTGAGGCTAATTCATTCTTATCACATCTCAATGAAAACATGATGAAGGAACATTAGGCATACATTACCTTAATGTTGAATAAATATCAATAATCTTCATTTCAAAGTAATAAAATTAAACATCTTTTTAGTAAATGCAATTATCATTTATTTAAGTATTTTAGGGAAGCATAGTAGCGCAGTGGATAGTGCTGTGGCACTGATCCTGGGTTCAAGCCCCGGGTGGGGTGACTCGGGAAATTTCTGTGTGAATTTTGCATGTTCTTCCTGTGTTTGCGCAGGTTTTCTCCGGGTACTCCAGTTTACATATATTTACATACAAATATATGCATGATAGGTTAATTGGTATCTCTAAATTGCCTGTTAGTGTGTGATTGTGTGTGAGTGTGCCCTATGATGGACTGGCGACCTGTCTAGGATTGTTCCTGCCCTCGTGCCCAGAGTTTCCGGGTGGGCACCGGCTTCCCTGTTTCCATAAAAAAAACTAGGATTAAGCAGGTATAGAAAATGAATGAATGAATAAAGTATTTTACAGGGTAAGATTGTTTTAATAGCGTATGCTTTTAATGTTAATTAGAGGTAGTATACTGTAAAGCTTCACTGTTAAATAAACCTTAATTATGTATTAAATTCCAATTCTACTATTCAATTCAGATTTTGTTCAACCCTGCTGTAAAGCTGCTTTGTGAAAATATTATGTTGTAATAAGTGCTATATAAATAGAATATAATTGAATTATTCTTAAGTGTGCCATAATTCATTAAGTTTGCAAGGGTATATGCAAAACCAAATATGATTGTGTGTGTCTGTGTAAAGCGCTAATCGATTGTTGGTCAAATCTTTTGTAATTTGTGCAATGACAATAAAGGCCACATATTTTCAATAGGAGACCGGTCTGGGCCTTTCACCCAGTCATGACACTCACCAGCTAACATGTTCACCTGTGAAATGTTACAGACAGGTGTTTTTGAGCATTCCTTTACTTTCCCAGTCTTTTTTGCCTCTGTTCCAACTATTTTGGAATGTGGGCAGGCATAATATTTTGAGAGTGAATAGTTGTCAAAACAATTACGTTTAGCTGTTTGAAAATTAAATACTGTATCTTGTCTTTGTACTGTATTCAATATAATATGGTTTGAAAAGATCATTATATTCTGTTTTTATTTATGTTTAAAACAATGTCCAAACTTCATTGAAAGTGGGGTTGTAATAATAACAATATCGGTTTATACATGATACATTTTGGGACGACATAGTGAGTATGAGACATAGTTAGCAAACTGTGAGCAGCTCTGTCGCCTCACAACATAAAGGTCCCGTTCCTGAATCTGAAACCTGAACCTTTGAACCTTTAAGAGTTCTCTTGGAGTAAAAAATGAAGAACTGAAACTCAATTTTTAATTGTGTTGCAAATTAATTCAGTTAATACACAAACATTTACAGATAAAATGTTCTCAAATGTTTAAAATAGTTTCTGATACACTGAACAAACAAAGGACCAACAATTATTTAATCAGTTTTAGAGTCTTCCTAGAATATCAGTTCAAATTTGACAATGTATACATTTGTTCACGCGTGCACAGTGCAGTCTATGACTACAAGAAATGTTGAACAATTACATTTACAGTTAAGGTTTGGATTTTTGTTGAGTTTAGGGTTAGCGGTTTTAATTGTAACAAACCACAAAAATATGTTGCACACTATGTTTGTTTCCAAGTTCATACATGCATAGTTCAAATTGTGTTTGTAAATCATAATGACATCATAGAGATATGCTAAATCTAATTGTATACCTGTTGTTGGTGCTGTATCGGGTTGTTTCTTGTAGTTACATGAACAAGAGGAACCTGAGGAAATCAGTTGGTACATTCTATTATATCATTCTGTGTCTCTTTTGAGTGAATATTCCTGTGATTTTCCATGCCATGCTTTAACAAATTTATGGAAAAAAAAAACAAAAGGTAAGGTCAAAACTTAATATGACTAAAATGTGTTAGAACTTTGTAGTAAAGGAAGTGTGAAGCTGTGTAAACATGCTGTCAGGCTTAAGTGTCATTAGTGCCATTCAGCTATTTATTGAGCTCAGCAGGGAGCTGATCTACTGAGAGAGCGACTGGACACAGCGAGAGAGAGAAAAAATGGAAAGAGAGAGAAAAAAAACAGAAAAAAATGTGCGGTACTTCTATATTACACCACATTATGAGAGAGTGTAATGTATCTGAGTAAGAGGAACAGGTGCTTGTATTTCGGGATTACCACAGAGGACAGTGGGAATTCCCACATTTACCCCTGCCACCATGAATAACCCACTCACCACCCCTGGAAACACACCTCACTAAACACACACCTTTCATGGCAGGACGCATAAAGCCAACACCTCACCTATCCTCTGTCACTTCCGGTAGTGTGAGAGTGGCTCCTGATGGGGAGGGGAAGTTGAAAAGCCTCTAATACACTTCACAGCTAACTAATGATCATCCTGTTCAGCTTTTCTTGTATTTGCAATATACTACATATTGTCTAAATTGATTTTTTAAGTATTCTCATGCAGCATTTAAAAAAAATTACTTCCTATCATTTCCCATGAATAAAAGAATAAAGTAAACAATAAGTGCGATAAAATGATCCACTGTATCATATCTAACTGAAGCACTGTGCAATGTGTTTAAGCAAATCTGCTTCAAGTTAAACCATGCTCTGAATGACCTGGGTCAAACAGTCTGTGATTAATCACTCTCACGGTGCATGCTGTGGCCATGTGTGTGTGAGTAAAAACATAATGCGTGTTCACGACAACTCATTTTTCACAGCATTAGCAGAGGGCCCCTTTCGTTTTTTTTTTTGCATGTTAAGAGGAAGACTATGCATTTGACCATGAATATCTGCATGCATGTACATGTGTGGTTAGTTACCTAACATGCAAAGCATTCCATGTGGATGGCACAATCAGCAGGCAGCTTGGTCAATGTACAGAAGTGTAGTGTATGAGCACAAAGGCTGTATCTTTCAGAGGCAGGTTTGTATTGACAGGTCACTGACCTTAACAGGTAAGGGTCAGTGGAAGAGTCCTTCCGGAAGCTGGACAGGAAAAGGAAGCCCATTTATGATCTCTTGCCCGCATATCTATCACATACATAAAGCACCACATACTGAGATCTATTATTCAACCCAATGCATAAGTATAAAATAAAAAACTTAAAATTAAGATCTCTGAATAAATCAGCACAATTATAATTAAACATAGAGAGATAGTAAGAGTCAGTCTTGTGCACATTACATGGATCTATAGGGAGTGCTAATATTCACACATTTAGGAAGCAGCATCATGAAGTTTAACCAGTGGATTAAAGGTAAAGCGGGAAATTGTTACTGCCCATGCTGTATCATTTTAATACAGGAAAACCAATGTATAAGTATACAACCCCATTCCAATGAAGTTGGGACTTTGTGTAAAATAAATGAAAACAGAGCCCAATGATTTGCAAATACTTTTCAACCCATATTGAATTTAATACAAAGACACGATATTTAATGTTCAAACAAATAAACTTTATTCGTTTACAAATAATCATTCATTTTGAAATTTATGCCTGCAACTCATTCTAAAATACTCGAGACAGGGGCAAAAAAGTCTGGGAAAGCTGAGGAATTCAAAAAAAACTTTTTAATAGGTTAATTGGAAACAGGTTGTTGGCATGATTATAAAGGGAGCATCCGCAAAAATGCACCACTTTGTGAACAACTTCCTAAGCAAATAGTTTAAATATTTAAGAGCAATATTTCTCGACAGACAAAGAGAAAAAGACATGTCCAGACTGTTACAGAGCAAAGTTCAAAAGCCAACATCTCTAATAGTATGGAGGTGTGTTAGTGCCCGTGTCATCCAATTAACATCTTTTCCCTGCTAACATCTTCAACAGTTAGTGTCCACAGTTTCCAAATGCTTATTGAGTATTGTTAAAAGGATAGGTAATGTAGCACAGTGATGACCCTGTCCCAACTCTTTTGAAACACATTGCAGACATCAAATTCAAAATAAGTGATAATTTGCAAAAAACAATAAGTCTGTTTAATCCTTAAATATCTTGCCATTGTAGTGTATTCAATAAAATTAGCAATTAGCAAATAATCATATTTTGTTTTTATTTATGTCTTATATAAAATCCCAACTTTATTGGAATTGGGGTACATACTACATATGTATAAATCCATACTATATATTCATATGATCACATTATCAACCACTATAGCAGTCAAATACACACATGCCAATAGTTTCCAAATTAATTTGTTATATAATATATTAACTGCAATAAGCATGCTTTTTGGTCTAATTATTTACTACAAAGATGAGATTTTTAACACATACGTTTACTGGCCACTTTATTAGGTCCAAGAATAGTAAAATGTTGGACCCAGTTTTTCCTTCAAAACTGTCTTAATTCTTGGTGGCATACTTTCAACAGCGCTGGTACAGTATTCTGCATTCCTTGGTTGTAATAAGTAGTTATTTAAGTTGCCGTTGCCTTTCTATAATCTCGAATCAGTCTGCCCATTCTCCTTTGACCTCTCACATCAACAAGGCCTTCTCACTCACTGCCTCCCACTGAATATTTTCTCTTTTTTGGACCATTCTCTGTTTCTGAAATACCAGATCAGCCCGTATGGCACCAACAACATGCAATGTTCAAAGTCACTTAAATTACAATTTCTTGACGGTCTCTACATTCCTAAATGCTTTGAGTTGTGGTCATGTGATTGGCTGATTAGATATTTGTGTTAACATGCAATGGAACATGCGTACCTAATAAAGTTCCCAGTAGTTGTATACCAAATTGAATAGTAAGCATTTATTTTCTACCGCTTAATCCACAAGAGGTAAAGGGCCAGCAGGTACCCAACTCTGTGCACAAGGGCAGGAACCAACCCTACACATGGCTACTAAGCATTAAGAGTAAAATAATTGTGAGTTGTTGTGTGACTATTTGCTTGAGTCAAAATTCATTTAGCCAATACACTTCAGTGAGAAAGTATTTGGAAAGCAAGTGATAGCTATTTGGCATTGTAAAGTGATCTGGGGTCCCATTTAAGAGGGAATTACAGGGTTTTATATTTACTAGGCATTTGGGAACACAAGAAGAAAGAACAGGCAGGCTCTGTCGGAACTGTCTTTTATACTTTCCCCATTACACAGCCACACACACACACACACAAAGACACACACACAAAGACACACACGTCTTGTGCACAGCAGTACGACAAATCTGACCCCTGTAAAGATCAGAAGGGTAGAGTTATGATACAGACTGCCATGCTCACAGACAATAACAGGTGTCTTTGTTGGGCACAAAGGCACACATAGCTTAATGAAGTTAAAGGAAAAAGACTACTACACATACAAATTGTATTGCAATTTGACACAGATTGTATAAGTCTCTGGAACTGTACTGTAGGGATGAGCACTCTTTTCTAAAGGATACCTCTGAATTAGTGATTTAATTATTTTTGGGGCATAGTGGAATAGTGTTATACGACAAGTCAACCCAAATCACCTCTATTTTAATCTGTTAATTTCAGGGTACTGTATAAACTCATACGAGACTACCCAAAGCCTACCCAAGTTAATTTATATTCTGAAAAAAAGAGCAGGTGCAGCTTTGCAACCCCCCATTTTAGTGTCTGTCTCTTCCTTGCTTTCTGTCTGTAGATAAAGTAAAGGTTTTGCGTGTCAAGAGTCCATTGAGGATAGGGTTACTTCCAGACAGTCAACGAGCCACAGGAAGTCTTCTTACACGCGACGATTCTTTGGCCAGAAATTTACAGTTGATCAGCTGCGACATGCTGGGGGCCTGGGCCCCCTTTCCACTTCCTGAAATCCCTCACAAGGAGACACATAGTCGGGTCTACACACTAGGGGCCAATATCTGTTTCAGCGGAAAGGCTTTGTTATCTTCCTGAGCCAACTGAGAAGATCTCCATGTGCACCTTCTTTCCTATAGTACACGCTGTCACAATCAGGAACCTTCGTGTTAGAAAGCAGTAGAAAAATAATAAGACAAACAGTTAAGTGTTTCTCATTGGCTTATTAATCTTTATCTGTTTTTAAATCAGACTAAAACAGCATTGATGTGCGTCATGGTAAGATAAAATAAAAACACAAAAATACATTTTTATATATATGAATGAAATAAAAACTGAGAAAGAGTAAATGAATTGTTTCCCCCTTTTATTCCCAGAAGTGCCTGCAGCAGAGTAAGTACAGAGAAGAAAAATATTTAGGCATGACAGTGGATTACAATTAAAAATTGTAACTAAATTAACTGCTTTTATTTCAGACCTTCAACTCAAGGCTACACAGATGTACAGTACATGCTATGATTTTATAGCTTATGTCAGGTGACTGAGATCAAGCTCTTTAATCAACAAAACTGTAGCATTATTATATAAATAGTTTCCGAAAATAATGGATTGAAAATCATTATGACGGCGTCATTGCGATACTGAGTTTTGATAACAAAATTCCATCCTAAAGTTTGCATACATTTTCTTGCCCCCTAGAATAGGGTGCCAGTTTCTTTTTTTACAAATCAGGTAAACAAGTGACAACCAGGGTAGAAATAAGTGGCAACTGTAGGATGATTTTTAGTACAGAATATGTTTAAAGCTTCTCATGGGATCGCTACCTTGGCATAGTGGAGAAGCTTGAGTGTTCGCATAAGTCAAGAGTGTTACAGTCTGGAGCTATGCTCCTAGCAGGGTCAACCTTCTGATGGGGACCAGAATTGTGGGCTACAGCATGGTCCTTAAATATGTAATTATCCACAATGTGGTTTATACTAGGTTTAGGTTTTATGCCTCAGTTCATTAATGGGTACTAACTCATCCGTGAAGCCAACCATGAAGGTGTATGACAAGACATATGTTTATTCCTTCAGAAATTAAGACACAAAGTTAATTAAAATATGTATTATATACATTTGAAGCAATAGTTTAAACAGAAATTAACAAAAATTATGTAATTTAACTGTTTAATTTTCTGTTTTATTGTAAAAGACAAACCAGGGACTGGGGCTGCACATATATTAGAAGTCTTACAGTAAATACTTTAAATGGTGAATGTTATGTAACAAGGTTTATTTGTGTTGTCTCTGTCAAATAAGCATTTTTTTTTCATCTTTAAATATAAGAAAGATATTTTAATTTATTTACACAGTAGCAAAGCACATACATACTAAATACACATTACTTTATTGCAGTGATAATGTTTTTCTGCCTTGCAGCTGAGTTTTCCATTGTCTACACTGGCTTTTATTAATATCAAAAGAAAGATCCTTACTTTCCACACGTCTTGTTTTCAGACACTACCTCATTACATTTCTCAGCATTAATAAATTTGGAAAGTCATACAGTGACTTTTTCACATCACACAAAATATAAATTCCTAAGCATTTAAACTTTAACAGATGTGACAGCATGAATGAGGCCTCACTGTAAGTTATTGGTTCTAAGGTGAATGTTGGGTTTTAGCCAGGTTGTATTGTGACAGCTTGTTTGTGTCATCCAGCTTATTGATATCATCATACTGGTTTACATTTAGGAATCAGTAATACTGTTATATCTATGTTTATCTGTGCTTTTGGATGGAAAGGGAAGAGACATACCACATAAAACATTTCTTTTTATTTTGAGTTGATTGAAGAAAATGAGGCTTTTTGAGGCAGCATACAGTTAAACTATCCAATAGAGTTTGATATTGTTTAAACCACTTGAGTATACACATCCCTATTAAATCAAACTGATTAATTATCTAAAGGCTGCAGAAATCAGAGTGAAGCATTAGATCAGTATCAGGAATCAGCAAAACAGCAAATGGTGTGAAAACAGAGCCAATTTTAGGAACAGTAGGAGGCCTCTCCGGACATTTTCCTTGTCTTTATTGCCAGTATGTTACCAAATGCTTTTATAAAAGAAATCTGAAAGTGCTATACAGTGTGAGCACAATTCCAAGTAAGCTAATTGCAATATAATCATAAATTATTTATTGCTTTACCAGCCTATAAGACATTGAAATTTACAAGTTGTTGCAACTGTAGCCAACAACATGTAAGAATATTCCAATAAAGTTACATTCTCTAGCTGTTGGAAATCAAGGACTGTGAATAAATTGTGCTCAGTCAAGCTTCTCAGTTAGTTACATTCAGTAAAATGTTTGAGCAATACAATGATTTCAAACAATATAGCAAGCTAAATAATTAACATTACATGCTAGAAACTGCATGCAGAGTCCTAGCTAGGTGCTGGCTTTGAAAAATCATGAGCTAGTTTTGCATGCTTTAGCCTAGTGTTAATCCTTAACTATTTCAC
>JAOUQT010000028.1:6204174-6222076 GCA_025769995.1 Xyliphius kryptos | reverse complement strand
CCCACCCCGCAACCCGCATAAAGGAATAAGCGGAAGATAATGAATAAATGAATTACGGGGTGATTAAGTTTGAGGTCAGACAACAAAAACCCACTCAACCATGGCTGGAACTAAGAAGGGCCTTCCCCAAACTGTTCCCACCATCTTTTAAGCATTCAGCGGTGTTGCTAGGCATTAGAAATTATGCAACTCTGCTAATGGAACCTGAAGTCAGTGATTAAAAGGCACGTTTCAGTATTTTATGTATATAATATTATTCATATAATAATAGTATTGTTAATTCTATTAATCATAAATACACGTCATATATTTCATTACTGATTAAACCGCTGAACTGAGCCGCGCGCAACACAGGCCAAAGATTTATAATGGTAAAATTACATTTGTTATATTTGTAATTATGCAGTTATGTATACAGTTTTATGCAAAATCCCGGTCACCCCAGGTTAAATTTCATGTTTTATTGATTCCTGAAGTGGAAATAAGTTCATAAGCCTCTCAGGGAACAAACATTTGCACATTTCAATGCTCTTCCTATTTATTTGACATTAACGTGGCCGGTACAAGAAGTATAGCCATATTTAATATTCTGTTTTTCTTTATCAGCTGCATTTTAAACTAAAATATTTGCAGTAAACGCAGTGCGTTTATTGACAGCTGGGAAATCAATGAAACATGAAATTTAAGCAGCACCATACAATATGGTGCCCAGGCTGTTTAATGTCTGTTGGTTATGGTTGCTTTCATTAATATTATTTAAACGGCGTCATTCCTTTCCATACTCTCGGCATGGGTGCCTGCATTTTCCCATGGTATCTGTCAGTCACAGTGCGTTGACATGGTGACGAGGCTGTGTCCCAATCCACTGCTCAGGCCTTTGCTCAGCATGCCCTCATCCAGCCATCATGTACCACCTTATCACAAAAGGAACAAAAATCTGCATTTTAAGACACAGTGTAGCCTCAGATTGTGTAGATTTATCTCTGTTACAAAACATTTATGTCTCCTGATGTTCATAGTGGTTTTAATTTGGAAAATAATTTGCCTTTAAAATTAAGATGGGAGTGATATAACTCATTTAACACTGAGTTGGTGTTTAGAGTCAGGGTTTACATGTAAGAGCATGTTGAATTATTATAATTTAATTGCTGACATGCACTGCGGAGACATGTCTTAATCATGTAAATGCAAGCGTCCAAACCAACTGGTCATCGTAATTCCTAAATCGGGCTTCATTTCTTAACGTCCTTCTTGTGCACGTCATTTTTTAACTGCACTGTTTAAAAAAATGAAGGGAACACTAAAATAACACTTCCTGGATCTCAGTGAATCAAATATTTCAGTTGAAAGGCTTCATTTAGTGGATAGTGGAATGAGAACAAAAGAACATACAAATGATCAGAATGTAAATCAAAATGATGATCTCATGGAGGTCTGGATTTGGAATCCTACTCAAAATCAAAGTGGAAATTCCTCAAGACAAGTTCAAATGAGGCTCAGTAGTGTGTGTGCCCTCCACGTGCCTGTATGACCTCCCTACAAAACCTGGTCATGCTCCCTAAGAGGCGGCGGATGTTCTCTCCATGTTTCCTGGTGTACTGGCCCGTCTTTTGGTATCTGCTCCATGCTCTGGACACTGTGCTGACCGACACAGCAAACCTTCTTGCTGCCATAGCTGGCATTGATGTGCCATCCTGAATAAGCTGCACTACCTGAGCAACTTGTGTGGGTTGTAGACACCGCCTCATTATGTGATTATGTCTCTCACAGTGGACATGTACCTAAGAATAACATTTCAGACCCTTGATTTCTAAGTGGAAGAACTTGCAAAGTCACAGGGTGCTCATGTGCTTATTTTCCCCATTGTATATAGGTTTTCATAAAGTCATATAAAATCTAACAAAACCCTCACTCACTCACTCACTCACTCATCACTAATTCCCTCACTTCCCGAGTACATACAAGGCTGAAATCTGGCATCATGACCATCATGTTCTAAATACCTCTCACTTTCCTACGTTAGATGGTTTGTTTGGTATCGCTATCTTCAATGCTGCAATTTGGCATTGTGATTACCTATCATGTCCTTAAACAAATGAAATGCTTTTTACTGTCCTACAATCTATGGTTTGTTTGATATTGCCATTGAACGCGAGATCCCTCCAGTGCCATTTCAGGGTCTTCCCAAAGTACCTACTAGGCTGAAGCTTGGCACCTTGTTTACCTACCATGTTCTTGGAGAACCTAATGGGTCCATCACTCATTCAATAACATTTGCCTTTCAATTTTCACATTGTTTTTAAGTTCTCCCTCGTAGAGCAGCATGGGTATTCCGCTAGTTTTTGTTTAATAATGGATTGGGGATATCACATTTTTCAGCCAACCTTAACTCACAATATATAAAATAACGAGCTGAGAATAAAAGAAAATTTGTTGGGTTAACAATACTATCCATATATCAGCTCGGACATTGGTACACAAGTTGGTACAAGTTTTTTCGAAAAGGGCTAGCTGTACATATTGCATCTTTAAAGTTATATTCACATATAACCGAACAGGAAAACAAAAAAAATGACACCTTATATTGCTTGTGCTATTGGTTTTATTATTGTCATTATCATCATCATCATCATTATTATCATCGTCATTATCATCATTATCGGTATAACCCCAACTTTCAATAACAATAGCAGAGAAAAACAATCATTCCCAATCATGGCTTAACATTTTTCACTTTTTTAGAAAGGCCAAGTGAGATATAAATAAGTAAATAGGAAAAAAGTATGATAATCTAAATTCTGTTGCTTGAGGACCATAAGGAGGCTCATGAGTAGGCCGCCATAAGTTGAAGGCTTTTGTTATGGAAATAATACTTTATTTTTGGCACTTTTTCATTACTGCACAGCCAGGCTGGGCAAATAGACAAAAGACAAAAAAAAGAAAAACAGAAAAACAGAGAGAGAATATCAACAGATCTTGTAATACACAGAAAGTGTGAAGCAAACTAGTTAATGCAGCCTACAGTAGATACTTAGCAAAAAGAATAAGTCTTGTCCCTGAATATTTGTATTCTGTCCAGGCTTTTACTGGTGCCAGTAAGTCATATACAAAAGAAGAGGAAAGGCAAAAGGCTCTATTTTTTCACATGCAGTGTCATTTTATTGCTGTGACCTATTTACAAATATATTTACAGGTTTATTAGAGAGGAACAATGTCTGTTTAAATCAGTTCTGTTCTGTTCTTCCATGTGATAGTCAGTAATTATTGAGACCTTTGGGCAACAATTTGAGTAGATTTTATTTTTATTACTAACATTGCTTAAGACACATTAGATTTCAATCACAACTCAAAAATAGAAGTAAAGCTAGTCTTAAATCTTTTAATGTCATCATAAAGGCTTATATGTTAGTAAGGGCTTTGCATAATGACTTTCCATTAGTCAGTGGGTTCACCATTGCTTCTATTCTTAGGCTTTAGGTTAAAAAAAAAACTATATTTGAAGATGCAAGTAATGAACTAGATTGAATACTTTATACTGGAAAGCCATGCTGTCTCTGTTCCAGCACTTACAGACTTGAATCGTGCTTATTAGAGGACAATGAAAGTCAATTGTTCAATGGAGAGGTCACGGATGCATGGGCGAATGGATGGGCTGAGAGAATGGAAGGGGAAAGAGAAGAAGAGGGGCAGGGTGGAGAAGCTCATCTCTGATTCCCTGTGGGTTTCGTGCCATTACAGAAATTGTGTCGTCTGATTTAGAATATGCAAAATGCTGATGGTGCATTCGCCTGCTGCTTCAACCTGACCTTCCTCTTCAAGGTCAGACTTAGCCTCAATTACTCTCCCTGTCTCCCGCCTGTCCACTAGCACCTGTTCACCCTGAGAGGGACTACATTATGGCATGATGAAGCAAGAAAATGATGGACTCAGTGCAAAAAGAAAGGGACAAAAATAAATAGTAAAGCCAGAGATTTAAATGGTTGCTACTTAAGACTTTATAATTTACTGATGCGTTAATCTGGAACTTCACGTTTAAGGGATATGGCCTCTGTATCTGCGTCATGGTGCTTCTGCATTATTGTTTTACTTCTGCACAGACAGTCTACACCATCATTAGTGCGCTGTTTACTTCAACCTGTCACCAATGACAGATATAGGCTTTGAAAGTCATTTCTGACCAAGCTCACATCAAACAGCTCCTGTCTAGAAGCTACGCTTCACATCTCAGCTCACAGACATCAATGCTGATGTTGATGAGGAGGACATAATGAGATGTTGTTTGTGTGTGCGCACTCCACTTATCTCTTGTTTGTACTTTCTAAGGGTGTAGGGAAATTTTATTTTTAGCATCTTTAAAACAGCAGGAGCGCGTGCTGCACAGTATTGCTAGATTTTCCACCAGCAGGTCACTTGTCCTGTCAGGTCCCTTAGCGTCTCAAGAATAGACATTAAGTAGAACACTGGGAGCTCTCTGACTAATCTTTCCCTCAGTCCACCTTGGTTAGTACACTGTTCAGATTTTTCTCCCGAAGCACAAATAACTCATCAGCACTGGGCCTAAATTTGCTATGGATGATGGTAATCCTGATAATCTGTTGTTTTGGTGCACATCATCTGCAGCCTGACTTCAAAGGCAAAAAGCTGATTGACGTAAATAATAGGACATAGGCTACACGCCACAGATGAGCAAAATGATGTACTTATAGTGGAGACTATTTATCCTTTAATCTTGCACACGCTGTGAAGATGCCATCAACATTATCAAAGGTGTTTAATGTTTTTTGTAGCAAATGGGCTGTAGAGTTCACTGATGATTTTCACTGATTATGTCAATTTTGACAGGATCTATATTTTTAACCATATGGCTTTATAGTTTTGTCCTAAGTGGAACATAAACGTTTTGAACCATGATTTAATTTAGTTTCAAATCAGCCTGCTATGTTGTGCCAATGCAGAAACATGAAAAAAAAGCTTTAGTCTAAAACTGAAATATAGTTTTACAGTGATGACATTTTGTCAGACTATATGCATTTTATATGGTATTGCATTAAAAAACATCTGGGCAGTATGTTGCATTGTAAAGAACAAAACATTTGATATTGCTGTCAGTTGCATTTTCAAATGGAATTTAGAATTATATATAGACAGTATGGTCACATGACCATCTTTATATATAAAGGACTAAATACCAAAACCATGGAATATTCCTGACAAAGATCCACCCCCCATTTTTTTCCTGCTGAACTATGGGATACACAAGACAGATCCTTACTCCCTTTTCCCTGACAGAGCCCCACCCCGTTTTGTTTTGTAACATGGCCTTTGCTCCACATGAAACAAGTCCTTCAATGTAATACAAATTCCTGCATCAACTGTTTCTATCAGTCACATATTTCTAGGAAAATGTCATAGACAAACTGTTGCTTTCAGACCTTCAGAGTGCTATCTGTTTTTTGTTTTTTTGTCAGGAAAGCATTGTTATGCAGTTTTCTCAACAATACTGACTATAGGAATACTTCAGAAGTTTATGGTGACAAGGCAGAAATAGGACCAGCTACCTTATACTGGGGCTCAATTATGCGGTGTATTCAACACTTCAGGTCGGCTAGTATGGATATAATACGTTTAATAAGCATAGCACATAATGTGTGCATTCTGTATGGACATTGTACAAAAATATGACCATGGTGTTTTTAGTGGCATTAAATAATTATGTCAAAGCTACTTCTTCAGTAGAAAAATCTGTGCCCTTACCTATTCCCTTATCAGGCCAATATCCAATTATCAAACTGAAACTGAAGGAGATTAAAAAAATTAATTTGAAATAAAATGACCTACTGTTTTTTAATGCACATGATGTACTTACAAAGTGAGTGTGCATTCTGAAGTATCCAGTTATTGTACATCATTATATTGTTTAGCTAGAATAATAATGCACTCAGTGCACTCATACCCACACAGTCATAGTGCTACCATAAATGTGTGTTACTGCTATACTCAGAATGGCCTATTGCTTAATATTATCTGGTCCACGTGGGACTTTTTTTATTGTTGGCAAACTGAAGTATGGCAAACTTTACATACCATTTAACATTCACTGGTTGGTTATTAACTTCAGATCAAATTAAGTTCATTATCAGAGCTTCATAAACATATGCTTCATCTGGCAACCATAACTAGCTCAAATAATATGTTGTTTTAAAGGTCACCGTTAGTCTGTAAAACATAAAATATTAAGATGGATCTTTTGATTGTGATTTATTCTGCTCTGGAGATTTATGTTTAATGGACAAAAATGACTTTTATAATTAATGGTGCCCCGATGTCAGAGATGAATGATTTTCCCAACTTAAAAGTCATTTATTTAAAGTAAAACTCAATAGAAAAATGACAACAATGAGATGGAGGATGATTTCGAGGTTTGCATCCAGGCTTTTGCATTTATTGCCCTAAGTGGTCTGCAGACAGGACAGCTAGAATTACACAAGTCTGTTGCCGTGCCAAGGAAGAGTTATTGCCTGTAAAACAAAGTATCATCTCCGCATTCAAAGGTCTCAAATGCTTTACATTGTTCCTCTTTGACAAAAGCTAAATGAAAAGTCCTGTGGACTTTTTAACTACAGTTTTTTTTTCATGCATATAAACATTTTCTTTCGAGAGCAGCATCTTACAAGGTGAATGAAGTTATTTAGTATTCCAAATACACAAATAAATTAAATAAATTAATAAATAACACAATAAATACATAAATAAAAGAATAAATAGAATATGAATAGGTCCATGAATAAAACAATACTGAAGTGGTAAAATAAAAATTGAGGTCACTTATTTAAACATAGGTAAACAATGGAACAGTGACTATGACGTTGGAAAAAGAGGTTATATCTGCCTCTGTTTGAGGTATTTGCTGGGCAGGAAGTAGATAAAGTTATTGCAGGTGAAGGGATCACTTGAAAAGTCTTTTTTTTTTACTAAAATGGCAGAGGAAGACCTGCATTGGGATTTAGGAGCTTTGTACTTTTTAGGAAATCTATTAACATTCTCCTTGGAGTCAGTGATTTTGTAACCTGTTATACAGGACCAAAGGGAAACAAAAGGGTTTAAAACCAGTAATGTCTCTAAATTACATTTGCTTCTATGGGCATTTCACAAAGCATTATTAACTATAGGAGCATGTACATACTCAAGCAAATCCTCGCATTCCCAAAGATTTTGGTTCTGTGAAATAACAAGATGGCTGTTACAAAAAGACAAATAAAATTCTGGAATCTGGAGCTGCAATATAAAAATAACACTTCAGTGGCAAAAAAAAAAAATCTAAAAGTTAACTTTTTTGTGGCCTTTTTTTTTGCAATACCTGTCATTGTCAAAAAAGTTGTCAGTTGCAAAATAATCCAGCTCTTAGCAAACAATAAAGCAGCATAAAAAATACATGAGGTCATTTTTTTGTTGGTTTCTAAAAAAAAAAAAAAAAATAAGAAGAAGGAAACGGTCGTTGTCCGTTTTCAGGTTTTTTTTTTTCTCTTTTTTTTGTATATAACTATAAAATAGCAGGAATCTAAATATTATTACTATTGGTAATATTATTACTGTCATTAATAAAAAAATCACATGCCAGGCCTCATAATAAATGTGTGTATGTGTGTGTCTGTTTGGTTGAGAGAAAGATAGATAAAGACAGTCCTAGAGTACATTGGTGATTGGCTGTGGAGCATTAGCAACTATGTGGAAGGAAAAAAACAGCGTCTGTTCATTATAGTCTGGTCATGTTTTGCTTTTCACTCTCCAAAGTGATTGCAGAGAAAATATTGCTTTCTAAAAAAAGGAAGTGGAAAAGGCGCAGTAGTTGTATGTATTTTCTAATCGAGGGTTTAGTGAAGGGTCTGAAATTGAATGAATCGTAGGTCTCATTTGTCCCTCCTTCTTCTCAGTTCTCTCGAAGTACCGTCCTCTGGCTCAGTTTTCTGAGCCAGACTCGTCCTCATCACCAGAACCCTTGAAACAGGCTGACTCGTAGTGCTTGTTAAGGTATGACTTGAGTGCAAAGGTTTTGTGGCAACGCTTACAACGATAGTGCTTGAAGGCAGAGTGGGTCTGCATGTGGGCGCGCAGGTTGGAGCGGTCGGCAAAGGCCTTGCCACAGTGGGCACATGCGAATGGCTTCTCACCTGTGTGTGAGCGCATATGGCCTTGCAGGAGCCACGGGCGACTGAACGCCTTGCTGCATACACTGCACTTATGCTTGAGGTCATGTGTCAGCACATGCATGGCCAGCGCAGGCATGGACACATATACCTTCCCGCATGTTGGGCACTTGCGCGCCATCTTGCTATCCAGACTGCGATGTGTCTGCTTGTGGCGGCTCAGGTTGGACGATGTGGCGTAGGTCTTGCCGCACTCGTTGCATGTGTGCCTTGCACCTGACTCCTTTACCTCTACACCAACTTTGCGCACCTCCTTGGTATCAACTCTCCTGCGTGAGCGACCGTCAGAGATGTAGAAGCCGTCTGCCGTGTAGCCATCACTCTGGTTCTCAGACTCACCGCTGTAGTACCCACGTGCTGTCAGGCCAGATTGAGGACTATCCGGATGCTCCAAGTCTGGCTCACAGTATTCCTCTCCCCCGCTGCTTACTGGAGCGTAGAGTGGGTCGGCTACTGCCGAGCCAAGCTTCTTCTCACTTTGATATGCTGATGAAGTCATGTAGTCCTGGATATAGCCTGAAAAATAAAGTGAGCTGTAACTCTCAAAATCAAGAAAGAGTAATTTTATGTTTACATCTCTATTACATTCAAGATAAAAACACATGCTTTTTGTGAGCAAAAGAAAAAAAGCTGCTTATTAATTCTAAAATCTAAAATAAAAAAAATACAAATATGATAATATATATTTTTTTGATTAAGTGAGGTGAATTTATCTGAACTGATCTGTAAACTGCTGTCCTGCACTGTTGATGCTGCCTGGCCACTCAAAAAGGATTAGTCCCACAATGCGCCGTAGTCCTCCCATGATTTCTTTCTAAAAACAACATAATTTTGCGTTTTTTCTTGCCACTATCGCTTCAGATTACTCGTTGGGAGTTCAGGCTCATAACACAGTAAAGCTGCTTTGTAAAAATGTTCTGTTGTAAAAAAAAATAGCAATATAAATAAATTACTTAAAGTTAAATATTTATTTGGTAACACTTTCTATGAATCCAATTTAAATGTATTATAAGTGCATTCATAAGGCTTTATAAAGTATACATAATGCTTTGTAACATTTGTAATGAGCCTTTGTAATTGTATATAGTTGTTCATTCATTCATTTATTCATTCATTCAATGAATCATTCATTCATTATATTAATGAATCCTCTATGAGGGTCGCTGGTTGGGGGGCGGGGGGTGCATTCCCATGCCCACCCAGGGAAAAAACTTTTCAGGTGCTGGACATATACAGCCAGGACAGGGGGCCAATCTATCACTGCGCACACATTCACACACACTCTCACTCACACAAACTATACGAGCACTTTTGAGCAGTCAGTTTACCTTGAATACATGCATTCGGACTCTGTAAGGAAACCAGAGAACCTGGAGGAAACCCACGCTGACATGGGGAGAACATGAAAACCCAAATTGGGAGTCAAACCGGGAATCCTTAGCACTGAGAGGCGACTGTGCTAACCACTAAACCACCGTGCCGCCCTTAGTTGTTCATTATGATTCTTATTCTAATTGGGCATAAGGCTTTTTACCACAAAGTGACATAATGCATTATAATATGAACTTTTGAAACGTTTGATTCTTTTCAAGTTTGTAAGTTAACAGTTAAAATATATCATTTATAATGCATTATGCCTCTTTTGTTATAAAGCCTAATGGCATGTTCTTATAACACTTCATGATTGTGGTTATGTACATCTATGGACATTAACAAAGGTTTATAACAAGTATTATAAGCATTATAAATACTTTATAAAGCTTTATAAATGGCTTAATAATGCATTATGAATACTGAATTTGGGTAAAATGTTACCAATATTTAAATCTGTATTTATAGATATTTATAGAGTGTATCTAATGACCATTAAAATGATAAAGCAATGTAAACTAAGCTACAGTTTATTGTGAGTAACAGGCCAAAGAAGGTGTTCAGACTGGGTTACAATGCTTTAAGAGCTCAGTAAAATTATGTAGAAGGTAAACCATTAAAGGCTTTAAGCATCATTAGTGTCAATATGGGACTTAACAGGCAGCCAAATGGAAGAAGGCTGAGGTAATATGATCAGACTTTCTTATTCCTGGTAAGGACGTGGGCTGTTACATACCAAACTTGCTGCAGTCTATTTATAAATGCAGGGCAGGCATTCAGTTTATAAAAGCTCTGTACCATTTTTTTTGTTTGTTTGTTTGCATTTGATTTTTTTTGGCCACATCATGTCTGTGATGAAATTTTTAAATTCTTTTTAGATTGAGATTCATAACTGAAGCTTTTAGTTTGATAAGCCAACAAGTCAGGAAGCACCAGAGTTAAACGAACAGCATTGCTTCAAATCAGCATTACTTTAATTCAACTCTTTTTATTATAAACTATCAGAGGTTGGATATAAACGATAGATCAATATTGTCTAAAACCGTGATCTGAAGCATATAACTGAAGGTAATCATAAGCCCAATTTATGTTATGTTATCGAGCGAGAGCTAATCCAGACACAGACTTCAAACCCACACTGTTTTCAAGCATGTCACTTAAAATTTCATGGTCAGTTGCCTTGAGCCCTAAGCATTAAAAAGGAGGTAAAAGATTTTTTATTAAAAAAAAAAAGGTAAAACAGCATGTATTTTAGATATATTATTATATATTAACTATTTAGGATTTATTATTATTGTGCTATTAATATATAACACTTAATAAAATATATGAAATAAAACAATGCATTTCTCAATTGGTATAGGCACTGAAGCACTTAATATAATTTCCCATATTTTATTTATTCACTATTACATTTTGTCTGTCTGCCTGCCTTTCTTTCTTTCATTATTTCATTCTGTCTTTTTTTCCTTCTGTCTGTCTTTCTTATCTTTTTTTGTTGGGCGTTTCTTTTATCAGAGAGACATCAGAGAGACGTATTGAGGAAGCAGTAATTACTAATACACTGCAACGGGAAGAGAAAACTTGCTGTACTTCTTATGACATTTGTCAGGCCAAGTGTTTATCATTATGTAAATCCGCCTGAGTCATGCATGCTTAGCAGTAACAGTATACATGGATGAAGGGGTGGTTATGTGTTAGTGTATTTAGGGCCCAGAAACCCTTAGCACAGTATAGATAATTTATTAAGCAGTGTGATTGCTTATCCTACTTTCTTGCGATTAGATTATCACATTTTCTTTAATGGAACCAAAGGGCCTCTGTTAAGTAGATGTGTGTAAATGTGATAAACACTTAATGGGCTGTTTATGGACTTAATATCCCTAAATAACTTATAAAAAATATTTATTCAATCAAAAACTTTAATAATTAAATAGGTGACATTTTGTTTAGGTTCAAGGTACACTTCGCACTTGTTCGCTACTAAATAAATGATTGACCCTGAGTCTGACTTTCAGTGCCAGAGAGTAAAAGAGAGAGAGTGTGCGCATGAAAAAGGGAGAGATAGACAGTTGGGTACTGCTAAAAGGTTTCCTGGCATACACTGGGTCTTTTAAATCATTTCAGCCACGTTATATCCATGGCGAAGTGGCAGCCGTTCATCTCAATGGTTTTAACCTAACAACTATTGCGCCTCACACTGAGTGAAAAACCCGCTATTACATTTAACATGCGATCCAAAAAGAGTAGGGAAAAGCTATTCACCCAAGCTTGAACGCATCAAACCGGGGGAAATGAAGTATTGACTGTGTGTTAATGAAATTCACCGTTTTCATTCTGATCAATAGTCTATCTGCTGTAAAAAGCAACGCAACTGGTCCTGCAGTAAGCACAGTGAGAAACTGCTGGGGAATGAGAAGAAACATAAGAGGCCTCAATGACTGAGTTAGTCAGAGAAAAGAGCAAGCGGATTAGGGAAGGAGTAGGAGGAAATTGCTGTTATTGTCCACGTAGAGCCACGGCATCACCTGCCTTGCTGTGTTAAACTTACTGAAGAGCTTTGAAGGGGCAGGTTCATTATTAGACATGCAATTAGAGCACTTTTAATGCCCTGCACTACAGCAGCTTTTCACAGAGCAGCGATTCCAAAAGAGCCGTCTGTGAAGGAGAGTTCAGGCAGCATTAAGGTACTTAAAGTGCTTACACACGGTAACATGCAGCCCTACATCTGATAACCATCTAATAAAGATTCTCCATGCCCTCAGATAGTAAATAGTAGCTTTTAATTAAGATATAATATCACATCACCTAAGCACTTAATTAATTAACTCTTTGTGTGAAGAAGTGGCATTCACGTATACCTTTATTTTTAAAATCCTGATTTATTTTTACTATTATTATTATTATTATTATTATCATTAATAATGTTTTTCTTTCAAATAATCATGTGATAGTCTTTACTAATAGCATATAAGAAACATGTCTTTGTATACTTTTTTTTGTATACAAAAAAATGTTTCAAGATTAATAAATCTTACTATAGCTCCAGTAAAAATGTAATGCTGTTACCAGTTCATATGCTCTTTTGCTTTATTCTGCTGTCCTTGTTTATCAAATCATATGTCACATTTATTTTTAGGAATAATTAATGTTTAAATATGGGCCTATAAGTTTACAGTTTATCTTTGTACATTCTTTAGGAATTGTTGTTGGATATGGTTTTTGGAACAGGTGTTTGTTTTAACCAATATAAAACAAAGACCATGTTTCTCTTTAAACATCTCTGTTCTTCTCTTTAGGAGATCAAATAAACATTTTAAATGTCTGCTTCCATTGACACCCTTTAAACATTTCCAACAGCAAGCAAAAGGAAGAGGCAGAGAAAATTATGACTACTAATTTACTGCATTCTAAACAAGTTGCAGATACATTGGCTTTTCATTATTCCTGTCAAGGGCTTTAGGCTCTGTGAGCAATGACGCTCACTCAAACAGACCAAACAATTCAGTTTAGTGGAATGACTCTGACAATAAAGTGAAGTGGTTGCCTGCCATTGATCAATTCACCCTTCAGATGCAGGATATAAGTGAGTTTACTGAAACGGTATATTTGTTCTATAAAAATGCCTAACGTTAGTACACTCTCTGCAAATTTAAGTAGAGCTGCATGTAATAAGAAATGCTTGTAAGAAGATCTGCACTGTAAAGTGTCATTGTTATTGTACTTACTATCTTTGTTCTGCTGAAATAGGCTGATCAACACTGTGGCTGCTGATTCAGAGAAATTTGATCGACCGGAAGTGCAGAGTTGCATTTCCGTCTCTATTAAAAACTGGAAACTACTGCAAAATCCATGTTTTAAAAATGGCTTAAGTCCTCTTTTTGTTGTTACATACATATTTTACAAACTTTGTAGTGTTTCCAGCTATAATATTTTTTTATATAAATGTATGAATAAACACATATTCAACGAAACTTTGCAAATAATTAATTCAGTAAAAAAAAAATTAAACCAAAAATTACTGTTTTCAGTAATGTGTTTGGATTAAAAAGGTTAGATCTGCCTCACAAATCAGAAGGTAAACAATAATGCACTGCGCAAAAGACAAAGCTGTCTTCTTTCCTTTAAAAAATAAATTTCTGAGTTATGTTGTTTTCAAAGTTGTGACCTCGGGAATAATAATTTATTTATTCATTATCATAGGGTTTTTGGCAACAGGTGGGAAAACATCACTTTCTTTAAAGTCCTTTCTTTTCTATGTTCTCCTTTCTTTTGCTATGCCTAAATCTGTAAGCTTATCTTTGACAAAAAGAAATCACGGCACAACAGAGGGGAGTGGACATCTGCTACCCAAATCTGCCTAGAAAGCAAGAGCGAGAGAGAGAGAGATTGAGAAAAAAAGAAAGAGAGAGTCCACACTATCTGACAAACAGACAAACAGGTGGACGGACCCATGTTTAGAATCTGCAATGTTATTTGTTGTTAGTCATCATAAAATGTTCTCATTACTAAACTGCTTATTGCATTAACATATCCTAACCCATCTCTTCCGGTTGTTTTTTACTGTACTTGTCTCATGTGGTGTCAGTAACTGGAATCCTGCCCCCTACTTGGTTTCATATGTTGCTAATGGAAGAGATATTGAGCAGCAGACTGCAAGAAAGAGAGCAAAAGAGGTAGAGACATGTGCTAGAAATGAGGTTGGGGGAGGAGAGTGCGATAATGTATGTGCTACGGGGGAGGACTGGACAGCGGTAGAAACTCAAGGGCAATACAAGCTAAGGACAAATGCATTATCCAATCATGCTTCAGGACACTTCTGGTCCAAACAGTGTCTCAAAGCCACTGGAGTGTGACCACATCAGGACAGGGTCTTTTTAAGTTAGCGTGTAGCATTAGCAATGGCTGCAAAGAAAACACACTATCAGCACCATGCCAGAGTCCTGTCGCATGGCCTTATTTACATAAGACTATCATTACGCTGTGACCTGGATTGTGTCTGCACACTGACTGGGTTAAAAAAAACACAAAAGTATGGGACTACAGCAGGCTCAGGATCAGACAAAGTAGGGTTTGGGGATTATAGGAGCATAAAACAACAGAAAAAAAAAAAAAAAACACCAGGCTTTTCAGAACATCTGGTGCTAATTCTCTGGCAACAGATTTGAGGACATATTCATATAAAATTCATCACCGTGCAATTTCTGTGTTACTTCATTAACAATGTTTAGAGCAAAATTTAAAGCTAGGAGGATAGCGGTAGTAAGGACGTGAGCGATAAACATTCCACACATGCAGCTTTCCACACACTTACCATTCTCGCTGAGTCTGATGCCCAAACTGGTAACAGAGTCTGTGATGGAGCGAGTGAAAGTAAAAGACTCATCCAGGTGATGATGGTGGTGATGGTGATGGTTAGATGCCACCACAGCAGATGAAGAGAAATCATCCAGCTTAATCTTCTTTACCAGAAAGGAGCGGGGCATGGTTCACACAAGGTCAGTGAACATACACTAAAAGCATGGACGCCAAGCACGGTAAAGAATAAAAAAAAAAAATCCCTCCAGGAGTAAAATCAGTGGTTGAACCTGTATATCCTTTGGGTTAAGTTGAGGAATGAAAGAATCTGAACGCCAAGTGAAGAAAAAAGAAAGAAAGAAAAAGAATGAGAAATAAACAGAAAGGAAATGGAAAGCAGGCAACAGGAGACGAGGACGATGCGATGCGATGCTGTGTGTGCGCTACTGTACAGACCACACAGACATGCAAACACTCCCTCTCTCTGCCATTCGTGAAATAAATCTGAAAAAAAAAATACACTGGTTCAGGACTGGATAGCTCCTAGGCTGCAGTGGAGGCTGCCAAGAGAGGGAAAAGAAGACAGAGAAAGACAGAGGAGGAAGAGAGAGAAGACAGAGAAAGAGAAAGGGAGAGACTGTGATGCGAGACTAGCTGAGATCAGCAGTCAGCTAGGCTTATATGGGGCGGCAGTGGGAGAGAGATCAGGTGGTACTCAGCAATGGAGCTGCTTAGCTTTAATCCATCAAATGTCCCCCGGGACACACATCAAATTACTACTGAACCGTCTGCATTCACACACGCATGCACACGCACACACACACACATAGATGGCAAAATACGACCCCCTTCTGACACCCCCTTTCTCCCTCTCACCCCCACTCATTCAAAGGTGCAAGAGAGAGACGGAGGGAGGAGGCAGAAGATAAAGCCATGTGGCTGGGGGGGCGCTCCATGTCCTGTTCTCTATTGTTTTCGAATGAAGTGACACAGTTTATGCCTTGCATTCTTACATGCTGTGCATCCTCTTGCTATCCTCCTGCCTCCCAGTCATCTATGGCTCACCGAGTGTTGCCCAGACTGCACACACAAACCGTACATGGGCAAAAGGATACATTCAAATATTTCAGTTCCTGAATTAAATCATAGTCATTTTCCACCCCGCGCGTCTGGCATTTCACAGCGGTGCTACAACCCTATGTATCTTCTTCTCTTGATTATAACTTTGCCCTCAAAATGTCTGCCCCACTATATGCAGCAAATTAATTACAAAATTAATTAATTTTAATCTCTATCGTCCTGACAGCATGTCAAATTAGAGCATACATATGCTAATTTGAGACGGATTTACCTCAGGAATTTAAGGATGCAAAGTCAGATTACATTCACATGGAAATGCTGAGTATGTTTGACGAGCATCAGTTTATACTGAACACAGCAGACAAAGCCAGCAACTATCATATTAATCTCTGCAGTCTCCTTCCTAGTCTATAAGCAAACGGCAAATCAGTTTCTATATACAGTATCAGTATCAGAATAAGGATTTTTTTTTTACAAAAGCTTAAATTTATAGTAGTTAACAAAAGCTTAACAAAAAACAGACCTAAATTAATTTGAATATGTATTCGTCCTGTTGTTTCAAATGACTACTGCAGTTCTAATTAACTGAGTACATAATAGCACAAAATCATATTTTAGGAAGTATTTTACTGCTTTATTAATTGACATCGCATATCATTCGCAATAACTCTCAATAAGGAATCCTAATGTAGGTCTGGATAATATTTAGGAAAAGGTGACATTAATAAACTGATTTCTAGAATTTGGCTAAAAAATGTTGAATCAGGCAATTAAGTGAAGGTAAGTACCTAAACACCCTGCTTTAAGTAATCAAGTTGTTCCATCAATTACTTTTTTTTGCAACATTATATTGTGATTTCAAGCATATTCCAAAGCATCGTTAAGCTCAAATTGTGTAATTATTTTTTCACTCGAATTGGCTGCCACAGAGTGCTAACATTTTGAAAGTCTTTGTAATGTAATAGACTTTACATAGTTCTAATTTTTACATGATCACAATTAATGCAAAACATGATACTGGCTTAATAATGCAGATCTGAGTGAAAATAATTTTGCATAAGTCTCAAAACCAAGATGATTGTGTTTTAATCCCAGTTGTACAACAATACATTAGCATGTGTTTTTTTTCTATGTCCAGTTGTGCACGGTGCATAGTTAATTCTTTTTGCTACGTATAAAATATATATTTGCTGTACTTTTTAAAAGTGTGTTGCATTTACAGTATTTCAGAGGTGTTTTTCTCCTGTAATTCCTTTAAATGTTGCATAATTAACACCTCAACCTTAAATTATTGTATCTGATTGAGGCCTAAAGTCTCTAAGTTGGCAGCTGAAGCACTTGAAGGGGGACAAAGTCTTAAAAGGATCTAAGGGTCCCTCAGCAGAGCTGTAAAGGAGCTCCCTGATTACACAGACATATGGTGAGGATTCACTTCTGCATCCTGCTAAGAAGTCTTTAAAGCTGAAGTGAAAAGTTCCACAGTAAACACAATGTAGAGTTATTTACAGACAGCTGAAGTAATGTGCACACTGGAATCATTAATGCCTTGCTTTTTAAGTAGGTGGGTTATTTTTTAAAAAGCCAGTGAACACAGTGTATTTCGCTTTATTTTAAACAAGAGTGGTGATTATTCTTACTGATGTTTTTTATGACCAACCTATTTAACAAAACCATCATTCCAGAACGGGGCTTAGTGGTTTAGTGGTTAGCATTGTTGCCTCTCAGCGCTGGGGATTCCCGATTCGAATCCCAATCTGGGTGGAGTTTCCATGTTGTCTCTACGTCCACGCGGTTCTCCTCTGGGTTCTATGGTTTTCACCCACAGTCTAAAAACGTGGATTCTTTTTTGTTGAAAAATAAACGTACGCTAAGTAATTAATAAAGTTTTTGCTTTGTTTTAACCATCTGTACACACACACACATATGTACATATGCCAATATTATTTCTT
>JAOUQT010000028.1:6117659-6130074 GCA_025769995.1 Xyliphius kryptos | reverse complement strand
GATGTGCCATCCTGGATGAGCTGCACTACCTGAGCCACTTGTGTGGGTTGTAGAGTCCATCTCATGCTACCACGAGTGTGAAAGCACCACCAAAATTTAAAAGTGACCAAAACATCAGCCAGAAAGCATAGGTACTGAAAAGTGGTCTGTGGTCCCCACCTGCAGAACCACTCCTTTATTGAGTGTGTCTTACTAATTTCCAATCATTTCCACCTGTTGTCCTCCATTTGCACAACAGCATGTAAAATTAATTGTCAATCAGTGTTGCTTCCTACGTGGACAGTTTGATTTCACACAAGTTTGATTTACTTGGAGTTATATTGTGTTGTTTAAGCGTTCCCTTTATTTTTTGAGCAGTATAGTCCAGTGATGCCGTGTGGCACCGGCTGGCCAACGACCTCGTGTGGATTAAGCGGAAGATAACGAATGAATAACTAAGTATTTGCAAACTAATTATAATGGTAGTCTTAATTTAAAGTTGTAGAGAAATATTGAATGATACTGAATATGATTTCAGGTAATGTTTACCAATTACAAAAAGACATTAATTAGGAATAATACTATATTAAAATTGGTTGATCTTTCCAAACAACACGGGCGAATGTAAATATATTGCAATTTTAATGCGCACCACTGATTAGTAGAAACGCTTCGCTGTGGATGCGGAAGTGGGCGTATTGTTATTGCCAAGTCCATCCCGCTATTTGAAATGTTCCTTAAAATGCCGCAACAGCGAGTATCATTTGAACAAACGAGGGTGATGTCCAGATCGGAGCAGCAGCAGCAGCAGCAGCAGCAGCAGTGTCCTGTTTAAATTCGGCGCAATGGAAGAGATCCTGTAAGTGCTCACTGAACTCCACTTGTTGCGACGGTTGACATGAGCGGTAAAATAATAACAGTTAGGGTCGAGTTACAAATACCTCCCCTTTAGACGTAGGGCACTACGTAGGGTGCAGATTCTGTTATTCGACACCCGAATTTTTTGGGGGAGACATTACTTTTTTTAAAATCTTCCGAAGTTTTTGGGGTTACTAATAAAAAAAAGAATGATGAGTGGGGCTGGAGAAGCAGCATGTGGAATAATCAGGATGCACAGCGTCAGGTTTAGAAAACTATTTAAATGTACTGTTGCTATATATATATATATATATAACATTTCTTAAATATCCTGCACTTTTAATGTGTTTGAGACCATTAGTTGTGTCGTGAAGATGTAGAGTTGATATACAGTGATTAGCTATATTTGATTATTTCTGATCAATATTATGGCAAGAACTTCTCAACTAAGTAAAGAAGAATGACAGTCTATCATCGCTTAATGAAATGAAGATCAGTCAATCCACAGAAAATTCAAGAGCTTTGACAATATTGTGATGATGAAATTGGCTCTCATCAGGACCACTCCAGAAAAGAAAGACCAAGCGTTGCCTCTGTTGCACAGGATTAGTTCATCAGAGTTACCAGCCTTAGAAACAGCAACCAAAATAAGATCCCACCTACATGTTCTACAGAGTTCAAGTAGCTCAAACATTTCAACCTTAACTGTTCAGAGAAGACTGTGTGAATCTGGACTTTATGGTCAAATTGCTGCAAAGAAGCCACTTCTAAGGAAGAACATGGGGAATAGAATGGCTTGCGCCGAGGAACACAAGAAATGGACATCAGACCAGTGGAAATCTGTCCTTTGCTCTGATGAGTCCAAATGTGAGATTTTTGGTCCACAGATGCCATGTCTATGTAAGAAGCAGAAAAGGCGAGTGGATAGTTCGTAACCGTGACAACCCATCAGTTTACCCATCCCAAGAAGGACCATCAATTGTTTTTTTCGTGCTGTTTGACCAGGAAAGTATGAAAGAGCGTTGAGTCAGATGACTTGGCCTACACGAACACCTGATCTAAACCAAGGTGAGATGGTTTGGAATGAGTTGGACTGCAGAGTGAAGGCAAAGCAACCAACAAGTGTTCAGCACCTTTAGAAACTCCTCCAAAAATGTTGGAAAACCATTCCTGGTGACCTCCTCATGAAGTCGATTAATAGAATTCCAAGAATGTGCACAGCTGTAATCAAAGCAAAACTTTGAGGAATTTAAAATCTTTTAAATGTACTGCATGTGTTTCTTCATAGTCTCGATGACTTCAGCATGAATTTACAGTGTAAATATAATAAAATCATAAATAAAATAAAAACATTGAATTAAAATGTGTGTCCAAACTTTTGACTGGTACTGTATATATTTTTATACCATTGTTTTTTTTGTTACTTTGCAGTCCATTGCTGCCTGAGCACCAGGAGAGCATGGATGATCTTTCTCCAAACCTGAGGCCAAGACACAGGGAGCTGCTACCTACACCATGTGGACCAGTAGGTCATCATTCCTTCTGGCAGTTTTCGTTTTAACTCAGTCTCTTGCATCCCATTAAACTCTAGATTATATTCCTTCTGTCTAGATAAAGCGCTGGTCAGAGCTCCAGTTCTTCGTGAAAGTCTACTTCTGCTTTACGCTCATCTCCATGCTGGCGCTTCTTATCCTGACTATCGTTAACATTGCTACTGAGAGCTGGAAGGAGGTAGAAGATGACGACCTGACCATCTCTCTCATCCAGCTCACGGGCATCCGTAAGAAACAATATGCACTATACTCTATGCTTTTCATGATGAGTTACAGTGGTGCTTGAAAGTTTGTGAATCCTTGTGAATATGATCTAAAACATCTTCAGATTTTCACACACAAGTCCTATAAAGTAGATAAAGAGAACCCCATCCTGGCCCAGATGCAGCAAAACAGGCTCAAACCATGATACTATGAACCATGTTTCACAGATGGGATAATGTTCTTATTCTGGAATTTAGTGTTTTCCTTTCTCGAAACATAACACTACTTTTTTAACAAAAAGTTTAATTTTGGTCTTATCCACATCCACCATCCACAAAACATTCTTCCATTAATCTTCTGGCTTGTCCAGAAGTGTTCTTTAGTAAACTGCAGACAAGCATCAATGTTTTCAGAGATCAGTGGCTAGCCAGAGAGAGGATTTCAGTGGCTTAAAAGTTACCGTGGGGTCTTTTGTGACCTCCTGGACTATTATATGCCTTCCTCTTGGAGTGATCTTTGTTGGTCGATTATACACCAAAGATGTTTTGTTCACATACTTTTCCCACTCACAATTATGTAATATTAATATGCAATAAAAGTATTTCTATTGTCATTTCAGCCATATACAGTGTTACAGTACACAGTGAAACGAAACAATGTTCCTCCAGACCAAGGTGCTACACACAACATTAAAGTGCACTAGTGTAACAGTACAAACAATAATGTTGTGTAATCTTCGCTTGTGGATCTTGTTTAATCACGGCTTGTTCTTTAAACTATAGAGTTTTAGTTGGCAACGGCGGATAACGTTCAGTTAATGTTCTCTGGAAATATTCCTGACCCCATTTTGTAATTTCCTACACCGAAACATGCCTGTATGTGACGCATTCCTGCGTCTAAGGGCCTGAAGCTCACAGACACTCAGTATGGTTTTCTGCCCTTGACCTTAACGCACAGAGATTCTTCCATATTCTCTGAATCTTTTCATCATATTATGATGATGTGTTCAAACTCTTTGCAATTTTACACTGTCAAACCCCTTTCTGATATCGCTCCACTATTTGTTGATGCAGAATTTGTGAGATTGGTGATCCTCTTTCCATCTTTACTTCTGAGAGGCGCTGCCACTCTAAGATGCTATTTTTATACCCAGTCATATTAATGACCTATTGCCAATTGGTCCTTCAGCTGTTTCAAATGAGCCAAAATTTTGCATGAAATTTTAAAATGACTCGCTTTCGAAATATGATATGTTGTCCATGTTCTATCGTGAATACAATATCAGTTTTTGAGATTTGTAAAGTATTGCATTCCATTTTTATTTACAATGTGTATTTTGTCTTAACTTTTTTGGAATTGTGTTTGTAACAGGAAATCCTGAAAAGCACTAGCTTTTATAAAACAATTATTATATATTAAATTATTATATATGAAATAAAACAATTCTATTTATCCTAAATGTTCCTGTAAATCAAGCAAAGCTTAAAAAATTGTACATAGAAATTAAGTTTTTTGTTTGTTTGTTTGGTTTATTGACCAAACACTATCTTTGACATCGATAGTCATGTTGACGACAGGAACAAGGTCATATTCATACACAAGTTTCACATCTTATACCCAAGTCATTTACATACACAAGACAGTGACAATTTTAACATTTCCAATTCACCTAGCCTGCATGTCTTTGGACTGTGGGAGAAAACCGGAGCACCCAAAGTAAACCCAAGTGAACACGGGGAGAACATGTAAACTCCACACAGAAATTTCTAGGTTACTCCTCTGCTGGGTTCAAACCCGTGCCCTTATGCAGAAAGGCCACAGCATCACCGTGCTGCCCATAAAGTAAGTAAACTACTAGCAACACACTAGTGGAATCCGGCAGATGAATATTTAGTAACTCAGTGATAAGCCTTGCTTGATATAGACATTATTAAAAAGCTAGAACTTCTTTTGGTCAGTATTCTGCAGATAAGCAACCAATATAGATGGCTTTATAACTAACTTGTGTGCATGTCAGTCAAGTGATATATGCAACTATTTGGAGTGCTATAATAACACTGAGCATTTTAAAATGCCCAAATTGACCTAAACGTTTTGTCTCCTAGATGACCAAATCAACCATCTGAGCGGCCATAATTAACCATGTTGAACTGGTCATATAACAAGAACAATGAGATCATATAAATAAGACTACAGTCATTCCTATGCGTTTGTGTTGTAACTAGAATTCTATAACTTCAATCTGTTTAGTGCTTTGTTTTAAAACTTTTACTAAGTATTTAATCTAGAACACAAAGAACCATTACAAATTGGTCAGTTTGTGTTGTTTGGTTATCTGTAGAGCACCCAGGAATCGACAGACAGTGTCGGAATGTGGAATGTGGGTGTGCAAAAATACATCAAATAAAATATTATTTATGGTGATGTAACAATGTGGAAAAACATACTGGAACAAAAGCCACAGTTTTTGTATGGAGCATAAATATGTGGAGTGTAAGGTGTAAACTGAGGATTGAAAAGTGTAAATCATGGAGTGTGTATGTATGTATGTATGTGTGTGAAAGAGAGAGAGAGAGCAAGACCAGATTGAACCATATTACATAAGTAAGGTGGACTGAGAAAAGACTGGGTATTCGATGGCTTTGTCTATTTAGACATCAGATGCCAGTTTCAGCCCTCAATGCTAACAAGCCATGAAGCCAGTCAAGATGCCAAGGCTCAGGAAAAAGGTAGTTTCCTCTGTGCAGACTAAAATGTTGAAAGTAGAGCAATACTAGACCAGTCCGTCTGCAGAAATCTATGAGCATGATGTGTTTTTCACTTGTTGTTTTAAAGGCATCTGTTTGATCTGCAGCTCAGATTGTAAGATTTCCAACAGGGCATTGTTGGATGCTTATTGGAGGTAAAATGGCTTATTTGTACAGGAAAAAACAGAGAAAACCTGGAGAGTATTAAAAAACATATATGAAAGTTATTATGAAAAGTGCAGAGATGTATTGCTTGCAAACCCACACTCTACTCCTTGCCTCCGTTTTCTTCATTTATCAGCATCATTTAGTTCCTATCATCACCAATGGCTAGGTTAGTCACTGGAGAGCTAAATGTGAAGAAGATGCATCTCTATGCAGAGGTATGAGGTAGGAGATGGAAGCTGGCACCAAAGGAATATTAGTGGGTTTTCTGGGCCCATTTCAAGTCATCAGATCTGGGCTTCTCTCCTGTCAGGCTCTGGATAATATCCTCTAGATTTCTCCAGAAGCCAAACTTCTCAAGGGGGTAGTTCAACCAACCTGTATACACACAGAAATAATTCACTAAGCAATATATAAAGATAAAAGTACAACAAGTTTACAGTAAAAGTTTAAGTCTGTGTTTGCAGTTTTAGAAAAGTGATGCACCTGTAGTAATGCAGAAATAAGTCTCATGAGGTGACACATGATGAATTCTGTGATGTCTGCGTGGGAGGATGATTTGACAGTCCTGCAAGAAGGTGACCCAACGTGGCAGACCATAATATGTGTGAGACCACTTATGGATCTGATTGGTCAGTGTCACAAAGACAGCCAAAGAATACACATAGCAGTACCATGGGAAGATATTAAAAATCTCTGCTGTAAGGAAAAAAAAGAACAAGGAGATAAGACTTTATGGCTACAGTGATTGTATAGAAAACTCATCTGTGTCTGTGGCTTTTATTTTCATCCTGGTGCACCTGTAACATTATAGTGCAGGGTTGCCGATTGTTTTTTTTTTTTGGTGCTCAGCCATTCCCCACCCTTTTCCCATGGCTATTTTTAAATGTGCTTATGTGGGCAGAGGCATGCGATAGAGAGTGTGTCATTACAGGTATTTTCAAACCCAATTTGCTCCAAAGTTCTGCTTGCTCGCATCTAAGTCTGACAATAAACCGGTACAAATAGGGTGTTGAAAACTAAACATTGTAAGGTGCTGTTTAATCTTAAACTTGGAATTTTAAGAAAGGAGTCTCCATTAAGAGGTGCAGCTCTTCTTTACGTTTACGGTAAAAAAAGAAATCTTCAAATGTTTAACTTTCAGGTTTCTGGATAAATTTTTAAATGTCAGTAAATTAACACGATTAATAAAATCAGACCTGCTGCACACTAAATGCATCATAAGGTCCAAAGATTGTTATACCAAACCTGTGGGATTTGCGTGGCCTTATATTCGCTGTTAAGTTCAAATAAAATGGGGTGTTGTATCCAAATTGTTTAAATATCAGTAAGAGAAATCTGATTTTATCATGGTCTGTGTAATAAAAGAAAACCTGGTGTCTGCTTTACCTGTAGTTAGAGTGTGAAAGTTGTATGCCATACTAGCCATGGGAATGACAGTCAGCATGCAGTTATCACCGTTTGTCTCGATGAAATCATGCCGTGTGATAGCTGTGGGATCAATGTGATGTTCCCGAAATGGCCGAATGAACGCCTTCAAAGAAAAAAAAATATATAATAATTTTGAAAGAGAGTGTGTGTTAGATACAGTAGAGAAACAGTGAATCCTGGTAACATGCTTCAGACAGAGAACACCACTCTGTACAGAAAAGATTCTTACTCTGCACCCTCCAGAGCACCATCAAAGTGTATCATACTGACAGTGTTAAAAATTTAATGTCCCCTCAACACCTAAATGATTTAAAATACAGAGAAACAAACCACAACCTTCTACTGTTCTCTGCAGCAACACAGAACATTAAGTACATTAAGTACTCTATCAATCCTTTTATCCAGGACATATTTACTTGTTTTAAATGTACATACACATATATTAAGGGTGAAGCGTGTAGTCATGTCTGTACAAAAACCATACCTTTCCAACGATGGGCAGATCCACAGAGCCCCACGTGTCAGCCCCCCAATGGACCAGCCCAGAGGCAAAGTCTGCAGTAAGGATTCCTGCCACTGTAAAAACACACACATACACAATATATACACAAAAGTCACGACACAGCCAGCTTTGTCAATGTTTAAAATAACTAAGAATAAATGAGAGCAACCAGATTCGTTCGCTGTTAAGCTTAGTGATGTTGTATTCCTGCTGTGACTGTTCACCGTTAAAACAGCTTATTTATTCATTTGACATAATATACTTCCACTATATTTCTTTGGAACCGAGTCATTTAGACTCCATCATTCAGACTTTAATCATTTAGACTCTATCCTGAACATTCCCACAGCATTCTAATCAAACTTGTCTTCAGGTGAATAATTCAATTCAGTTTAATGCAACTTCATTCATTTTTACAGTGGAACATTGTAGAAAAGCAGCTTTACAGAAATGTATCCTCCATACAGGTGCATCTCAATAAATTAAAATAATCACCAAAAAGTTAATTAATTGCAGTAATTTAATACAAAAGTGAAACGCATATATTATACAGATTTGTTACAAACACAGTGATCTATTTCTTGTGTTTATTTCTATTACTGTTAATGATTATTGCTTACAGCCCATGGAAACCCAAAATCATTATCTCAAAAAAATAGAATATTTCACACAAAACACCTGCAAATGCATTTAAAATGGTTCCTTAGTCTGGTTCAGTAGGCTACACAATCATGGGGAAGACACTGGCAGTCATTGCCACACTCCACATGGAGGGTATGCCGCAAAGGGCCATTGCTAAAGAAGCTGGCTGTTCACAAAGTGCTGTATCTAAGAATATTACTGGAAAGTTGAGTGGAAGGAAAAAGATGCACAAGCAACAGGGATAACCATAGCATTGAAAGGAGCGTCAAGAAAAGTAAAGAATTTGGGGGAGATTCACAAGACGTGGACTGCTGCTGGAGCCACTACACACAGATGTATCCAGGACATAGGTCATAACTTTTTTGATGAAAGTAAATTCTGCATTTCATTTGGAATTTATTAAGAGCCCGGAGGAAGACTGGAGAGGCACACAACCGAAGCTGCTTGAGATCTACTGTGAAGTTCCACAATTAGTGATAGTCTGGGGAGCCACATCATTTACTGGTGTAGGTCCACCATGTTATATCAAGGCCAAAGTCAGTGCAGCTGTCTGCCAGGAAATTTTAGAGCACTTCATGCTTCCCTCTGCCGACAAGGTTTTTGGAGATGAAAATTTCATTGTCCAACAGGACTTGGCACCTGTCCACACTGACAAAAAAGTACCAATACCTGTTTAATAACCACAGTATCACAATGCTTGTTTGGGCAGCAAAAACACCTCAGACCTAGACCTAAACTATTGTCAAGAGGAAGACGACAGCTACCAGACCCAACAATGCAGACGAGCTGAAGGCTGCTATTAAAGCAAAACTCATCCATAAACTCAGCAGGGCTACAGGCAGATTACCTCCATTCCACGCCACATTAAAGAAGTAATTCCTTCAAAAGGAGCCCTGAACAAGTATTGAGTGCATTTACTGTACATACTTTTCAGCAGACCAAAATATCTGCATCTGCAGTTAATGATTTTGGGTTTTCATTGTCTGTAAGCAATATTCATTAACATTAACGGTAATAAACACTTGAAATAGATCACTGTGTTTGTAATGAATTACTGAAATAAATTGTGTGTGTGTGATATTCTAATTTATTGAGATGTACCTGTAATCATGAAGTTTATATAAGTTAATTTTTATTCTTTTTATCTATAATGAACTTGCCAGACAGTGACATATACAATGGGATTATACCGTTGTTTTCTCATAAGCCCCAAATCTAAAATAATGTTTGAATTAGGGATGAGCGAGTATATCACTATCTGTATCTGTTCAACCATCTAAAACATCTGTATCCGTCTTCGTAGACTTGAGCTTCTAAATAACGTTTTTCATTACAAAATTAAGAGGACTATTTAGCCATTGTCTGTGTGCGCGAGAGTGAAGAACAGCTCTGGTTGCAGAGACGTCTGAAGGAAGGGTCGGACAATCCAGTGAAGAAAGTCAGTTACCCAATGAGGATTTTTCTTAATCACAAGCACAGATATTGACGAGTTTTACTCGTATCATGCTCGTACTTGTCAAAAATTATCCTCATCTGAAACAAGTATCCAGACCAGCATTAGTTTAAACATTAATTTTATATCATTTCTGTAAAGCTGCTCCAAGCTAAATAATGCTGTATAAAAAAAAAAATGTAATTCAATAGAACAAAATAAAAAAATGTATTTAAACTGGCCGAATATTTCTGCTATACTATAAATATCAGCATTTTTATTTAGCTGGTAAGGTGCAACCCCAGAGCACACATTACGTTTTATACTTCATGTCACTTCATGTTATGCATTGCATCATGGAAACTACATTCTGATATTATGTCAAAAATACAACCTGTCCCCTCAGAGAGAAAAAAATCCACAGGAAGAAGATGCTGAGGACTGTGACAATGTTCTAAATATACGTCTCTACACAATTCAAGTCTAGAGTTGCAGTCTATCTGCTTACATGGACACAATCATACCGTATGTGTGTGTGTGTGTGTATGTGTGTGTTAGAGAGAGAGACTCACCAATTCCCGGAATGATGTACAAGATATGGCCCCAGTGGAAATAGGTGAGGAGGTAAAAGAAATTTAAGGCCATGAGTGTGAAACAGAGAATAACACTGATCCATTCCTGACACCTCTTACCTAATTAGAAGAGAGAGAGAGAGAGAGAGAGAGAGAGAGAGTGTGTGTGTGAGTGACTCACATAAAAATATTGCAAATATCCTTCTTCGTGTCAGCATGTTAGACCCAAACACACCCTGTATTTCTAAATAGAACAATAACTGAATTAGGAATATATGGCAGGTGAATATGTGGTTGCATCACAATCTGCTCTCATATAATGTTTTGCCCTGTCTACTGCACAGTAGAAGACAACATTTACCAGCTATGAGTGAACAGTGCAACTTTGACCATGGATAAATATTTGCCATTGTTTCAATAACAGCTGGACTGTAGATTGATCCCATACCACAGAAACAAGGGTAGCCAGAGTGGAAAAACTAAAGGTCATACAGCAGCCGAAAAATAAGTGACTTAATTTGGTAGGCTTTCTTCAGCGGACTTCAGCTCAGAGGTGGGCAAACCCATTATTAGGCAGGGCTTTTTAATCCATTAATAGGTGAGGGTATAGCCAGTTGTATACTGGTGTGAGCATCAGATGCGATAATATCCATGCCCTGTACACTCTAACTTTCTGCATCCATTTTCCTCTTCCCCATTCAGATCACTGAATAAGAGGATTGTTTGAATACAATCCCTATATAAAGAGACATTCATATCCATGGCATAAGAACAACATGGTTACCATGCACCTCCCACTGCTGCTCTTTCAATGGGTGACATCCCTCACCCTACTACAGTCACAGAACTATAATTAAAAGCCGTGCAGTTTGATATTTCACTCATTATTTTTTACTATGATGCTCTCCCTATTTAGTTGTATGCTCATACTGGTTCCAGCTCAGTTCTTCAGCATCAGGACACCTGGCAACCTGCTGCACAACAACAAAACAAAGATCTTACCCTTAAGAGGATTACACAAGGTAGCCCATTCATGTCTTTCATGTTAACTAATGATGTCCACTGGATAAGTATCATGTTCTGCACAAGAGTATGAGGCATGATTTCAACGGTTCAGTGAGACCACTTACACACATTAGCATGATTTGATAGGTGGGCTTGAGCTTTAATAAGTTCAGATCAATAAACTGTTTAAAAACACACCTGTCTAAGGATCTTACTGGTGGAAGTTATTTTACTACCAACAAGCATATCATCAGTAGTGTCTAGAGTTCTGGTGCATTTAAGAGCAATACCCTTCATACACCTAAATATCCAGGATGTTTAAAGGGCTGAATCTGAGTCACAGTCAGAGCGTTTATGTTTTTTCTTAGAGTGGTGGAAAATAATCCATTACACCATTCAATACAGAAAACATAGAAGGTGGTATAATCACATATAAAGTGCCCCACTTGGTGGTTATATCAAAGTCAGATCTCGTATAAGGTGTCGACCTGCCCATTAAACAGCAACATTTACCAGCTTTGATTGACTGAGTTGGAGCTCATGCACTTTACTTACATACCTGTACATTTTTTTTTTCATTTAAATATTTTGTTGAAAATTTTGTTTAGATATATATCTACAGAGAGAAAGAGGAGAGAATTAAAGAAGGTGTAATGACAGGACTTGTGGAGGGAGTACAAAGGCAAGGAAGACTAAGATAGAAGCCTTGCAAAAACGTTCACTCATTCATGAGGGTAACCAGCACAAGATGATAATGTAATTACATAACATTACATGTATACACTCACCAGCCACTTTATTAGATACAGCTATTCAATTGCAAGTTAAATATCTAATCTAATTTACTAGACAGTTGTACCTAATAAAGTGGTCAGCGAGTGTATATGTCTTTGGAAATATACCTACTGGACCACTGGAACTACATGTTCACTCAGCTATTAGTATATTGTTTGTGTGTGTATTTTTGCAAGCCTACAGCACGCACACACACACACACACACACACACACAGCTAATAACTATATCAATATTCAGGTTCAAGACCAATGTGTTTTTTTGGCTGAACGTTGGTAGGAAAAACAAGATATTTTAACATTTGCATGTGTACTGTGCTCAATCATGGCAATAAATCACTGTCCAGTCCATAATGCATTTAGTAGGTACATACAGTGGAAGGTACATACAGTGCAAAAGTATTCATACCCCTTGAACTTTTCCATATTTTGTCACATTACAACCACAAACATATATTTAATTGGAATTTAATGTGAAAGACCAACACACAGAAGTATACAATAGTAAAGCGGAAGAAAATTATACATGATT
>JAOUQT010000028.1:6103454-6115953 GCA_025769995.1 Xyliphius kryptos | reverse complement strand
CATTTCCTTTGGAAATCAAGGTCCCAGAGTTTAGAGAAGAGAGGAGAGGCACAGAATCCATGTCACTTGAGGTCTAGTTTAAAGTTTCCACAGTCAGTGATGGATTGGGGAGCAATGTCATCTGCTGGTGTTGGTCGACTGTGTTTTTGAGGTCCAAGGTCAATGCAGCTGTCTAACAGGTAGTTTTAGCCCACCTCATGCTTCCTGTTGCTGATGTTGAAGTTTTGGGAGATGCTGATTTCATTTTCCAACAGAACTTAGTATCTGCACACAGTGCCAAAGCTGCAAGTACCTGGTTTAAGGACCTTGGTATCCCAGTACTTAATTGGCGAGCAAACTCACCTGACCTTAACAATATAGAAAATATATGGGGTATTGCGAAGAGGAAAATGTGACATGCCAGACACAACAATGCAGTGAAGCTGAAGGCCACTTGGCTCTCATAACATCTGAGCAGTACCACAGACAGATCGACTCCATGCCATGCCGCATTGCTGCAGTAATTTGGGCAAAAGGGACCCCGACTAAGTATTGAGTGCTTTACATGCTGATACGTTTCATGTTCATACTTTTCAATTGGCCATCATTTCTAAAAATATCTTTATTTATATTGGTCTAAAGTAATATTTGGGTTGTTTATTAAACACTTGTACAAGTGTACAATGTACAAGTTTCAGGTTTTGAATGGAATTACTGAAATAAATCTTTTTAATGATATTTTAATTTTATGACCAGCACCTGTTTATATACACACTAATGAAGTGAGCAAACATGCTTCCAGTACATCAAAGAGCAGACATAAAATTGGGATGTATTGTCTGTTTATCCCCACTCCTGTGAACAGACCAGTTGACTCTGTGTCAAGCAAACAATAAGACACATGTCAACACAATCACAATTTTGATTTTTTGATAAGATCAGACACATTATCCTGTGGACTAAAAAGGAGTGGAACCATTCAGCTTGTTATCAGCACAGTCTAAATGCCTGCATCTCTAGAATTATGGAGTTGCAATAGTGCCTAGAACGTGAGTGGCTTAAAAGCACTCTTGCCTTTAGAACGATACATGTCAGAAAATACCACCACCATTTCAGCAGGACAATGCTAAACCTAATAATGTATTCATCGGGAAAGCAGAGAAATTGTAAAATGTCTTACTTTCAAAGTTTGACATGTTCTAGGATCCACTGTGAATAAAATGTGGGTTCATGAGATTTGCAAAAAACCTGTCATTTTAAAAATGGTGGGTATCCACAGGGCTATATACAAACCTGATTCCAAAAAAGTTGGGACAATGCACAAGTTGTAAAAAAGTGAAAAGCATATTGTAAAAATGGAATTCCTTGTTTTATTAAGAATAGAACATAGATCACATCTTAAATGTCTTAAATGTCTTAAATGTGAGAAAATGTATAATTTTTAAAAATCTTTTGGCTTTTTTGCCCCTGTCACCAGGAGAATAAAATGTATCGTTTAAAAGAGAAAAAAAGTTGGGAAAAGGCCGTGTTTACCACTGTAAGACATTTCTTTAGCAGTCTGTAAACATCTGGGGACTAAGAGAGACAAGTTGCTCAAGTTGAGGGATAGGAATGTTAACGCATTCTTGTCTAATGTAGGATTCGAGTTGCTCAACTGTCTTTTTTGTCGTATCTTACATTGTATGATGTCTCAAATGTTTTCTGTGGGTGAAAGTTCAGTGCCCGAACCCTTCTTCTATGCAGCCATGATGTTGTAATTGATGCAGTATGTGGTTTGGCATTGTCATGTTGGAAAATACAAAGTATTCCCTGAAAGAAACGTCGTCTGGATGGAAGCATACGTTGCTCTAGAACCTGGATATACCTTTCAGCATTGATGGTGTCCTTTCAAATGTGTAAGCTGCCCATGCCACACGAACTAATGCAACCTCATACAATCAGAGATGTATTCTGAACTGAGCGCCGATTACAATCTCAGTCGTCTTTCTCCTCTTTATTCCTAATGATGCGGCGTCCATAATTTCCCAAAAGACCTTCACATTTTGAGAAAGGTTTTCCACTTTGCCACAGTCCATTTTAAATGAGCCTTGGCCATTTGAGATTTGTAAATTATTGCATTCCGTTTTTATTTACAGTTTGTTCTTTGTGCCAATTTTTTGGAATCGGGTTTGTACACACTTTGTATTGCATTAAAAAATACAATGTGACCACGGACAGAACAGATCTGTATAAACAATATTTAAGCCTACGCAAAAAAGTGAGGTGACAGAGTTGTTCTGCATGAAATGAGTAATGGAGTTGTTGCCCAAACAAATAAAAGCGCGCTCCCGCACTCACGCACGCGCCCCTCCCAGCAGGATCATGTGGAAGTGACATTAAGTGGAATAATTATCTGGGTTACTTTAAATATTGTTCATTACAAACAAAACAGAAACGTGAGCTATTATTGATTCATACTGTCCATTTATAAAGTCCAGTAGCTTTAGATCTTACATCTCTACTACATAGTATTTACAAACCATACACCGGGTAGCTACTAACTTACATCTCGTCCTGTACACGATATGAATCTAAATATGAAGCAGGAATATCTACATCCATAACAGAGGGAATCTTGTGCCTCATTATGTTGCACCATTAAATTATTCAGATTCGTTACAAGAATACAAACTACCATGAAAAAGCTAATAGCGCTAGTGTGCACTGTCTCACCTGGAGAATATAAATTTGCGAGCTCCCGGGCTCCTGCGTGTTGAGGACCCCATCTCACCGAGGACCTAGACTGAGACCTAAGCTCGTTTTCCTGAATGTCTGCCTCCTCTGACTCGTTTTCACTCCGGTTACTAGTCATGTTTGTTCCCGGTTTAGTTCACTTTTTCCCCGGTGAAGTAGTCGACCCACCCGGATCAGTTCCCCAAACTACAAACCACGCCTAATTCCTTTTGGTCACGTGTAGCTCCCTCCAATCATCAAACTATGTATTTGACGTTCCCTTAGAAATATTAGCCAATAAAAATTCATTATGAGATACACGTGATCCATGACCGCACCAGTATTCCACCAATCGGAACGCAGCTTTATGAAACGAGAAAAACCAACCGCACCCCAGTGGAGACCGAACGTCGTGTTTGTGTTTAGTTCTTTTATTATTGCGTTGCATTTGTGCACGATCGGGGCACGTGACTTTAAAGTCTGCGCTTTCGAGTTATTATATTTATGTGTTATAGTTATGAGCATTGCGAAATGCTAATCCAAATCCGTTCAACTCAAATATGAGTAGTTATAAATCAAATCAAGTTTCAACATGTTTTGTTTGTGACGTTAACACACGATCACTGGCCACTTTATTAGATACACCATGTTAGTTAAAGGTTCGACCCATTTTGCCTTCAGAATATTATTCGTGGCATTCCTTGGCTCATTCCATCTCAAACCAGTCTGCCCATTCTAATCTGTCCTTTCACACAATTTGCTGCTCACTGGATATTTTCTCTTTTTTCTGACCATTCACTATAAACTCTTGAGATTCTCAGTGAACCCTAGAGATGGTTGTGCATGAAAATCCCAGATCCGCAGTTTCTGAAATACTCAGACTAGGCCATCTGGCACCAACAACTATGCCATGTACACATAAATCACCTTTTTCTCCCATTCTGATAGTCGGTTTGCACTTCAGCAAGTAGTCTGGCCATCACTACATGCCATGCATCGAGTTGCAGCCATGTGATCCAATTAGATTTTTGTGTTAACAAGCAATTGAACAGGTGTACCTAATAAAGTGGTTGGGGAGTGTACATAGATAGTCATACCCGGTACAAACTTGCAGTAAAATGCTTTATACAGTATATTCATGCATTTATGTTAAATAAAGCTGCTGGAATCCCAGGGTTTATCAAGGTCCCTCGAAATAGGAGGGTTGCATCAGCAAGAGCACAAAACGAAATGCTTGTGCCAAAATCAGTCATGTGGGGGAGTGACAACCCCTAATCAGGAAAAGCCAAAAGCTGTGACTGATGCAGCAGAAAAATATCCTAGTGCTTGGCTACAGGAAATAACACCTGTACTACAGACCTGGTTCTTCTCAGTAAGCTCAGAGTGTGACTAGGAATAGACAAAATCAGCTAAATCAGTGCAGTGATAAATACAGTGCAGTTATTTTTGATGAATTTAATCATTTTACTATTCTTAAATTCTGCTGTATAGCTGGGCATCATGGTGGCGCAGTGGTAGTACTGTTGCTTCATAACAAGAAGTACCTGAGTTCAATCCTTGGGTGGGCTACCTAGAAATTTCTGTGTGGGGATTGTGTTTAGTGTTGAATACAGTGCAGTTATTTAATCATTTTACTATTATTAAATTCTGCTCTATAGCTGGGCATCACAGTGGTGCAGGGGTAGTACTGTTGCCTCATAACAAGAAGGACCCAAGTTTAATCCTCAGGTGGCACGGCCTAAAAATATATGTGGAGATTGCATATTCTCTCCATGTTTGTACGGGTTTTCTCTGGGTACTCCAGTTTTCTTTCACATTCCAAAGACATGCTTGGTTCATTAGTAGGTTTAGTGACCCTTAGTGTGTGAATGTGCCCTATGATGAATTGGCACCTTGCCCTTGTGCCCAGAGTTGCCTTGTGGGTACTGGCTTGCACGGATCCTTTGTGGATTAAGCAGAAGAAAATGAATGAATGAATGAATGAATGAATGCTGCATAACCCAGTGTCTTAAGACTTAGTAAAGTTTGAGCAGATTGGAGATTTTGTATTTGCCTAAATTTTAAGTTTTTTTTATCTTTTTTTCAATAGCCAGTTTTCCTTTTGGCAAATAAGCACTGGCGGTTCTGGGGGGTGAGGGGGTTTAGTGCCCCCGTGTCAACACGATTAGACCACCCTACAGCCCACCTAAAATTGCCATAAATCTGGAGGAATTTGTAGATCTGTTTGCAAGAAAGCAACAACTGTACAAACAACTGTACAATACAGTTGATTTGGAGTTAATGCATCATAATTATAATTTTTTATTTTTACACTATTTGTATGTAAAGCAAGAAAACACAAATAGATGACAGCTAAAATAAAAGATTAAATAAAATCTGTTGAACGATTTGAACGTGTATTGCTTCTTAATGCCACTAAGGCACCATGAGCTAGCAACCCCCAGTTCAAATGGTCTATAACTGCAAAGAAGTTTCTACAGAGTTATCCCAGTGTTTGGGAACGTAGGGAAATTATAATGCATTTCCTTGCAGTAACGCACAGTCTCCGCTAGGTGTCAGTGAGCTAATGTGTCTTTTAATCCTCTTTAGAGCTCATTATTTACTAACTATTTAAAAAACTCTGATACCATTTTTTTAAATGCCTACAGTTTTAATGTTCAGTTTTGTCCAAATACAATATTAGTTTGTTTTGGAAATGTGTAGTCAATATAGTTTATAGTGATATGCTTCCAGTAGACTGCAATATTTCCAGGCATATCATGTCATAATACACCTTTATCGCTTTTGTAATGTCTGGCTGCACAAATGAGTCAGTACTCATTAGTGCTCTACGAGATAAACAGACTGACTGATTATCCCAATCTCTGATTAGGGAATATATTTTTGTCATTCAGCTTTTCCCTACCACCAGGTAGGCTGAACCAAGCGTACATCATGGAAAAATTATTGATCTAAGAACCATGCTGCAGGCCGCATTTCTGGTCCCCATGAGTGGGCATGTAATCGCTTCCTGTCTGGAACCTCCTCTTCGACCTTACCATCAAGGGTAACACTGCTAGGAGCATAGCGCAAGACAGTATCCTTCTCATGTATCCTTTAAAAATACATTATATTTGCCCACCCATCCAAAATATCAGAATCAGGTGTTTCAATCACTTCCATGGCTACATGTGTATGAATGCTTCAGCATACCAAGACATGTTGAACATTTCCATGCTCCCAACTTTGTGGGAGCAGTTTGGAGCTGGCCTCTTCCTCTTCTAACATGACTGTGCACCAGTGCACAAAGCAAGGTCCATAAAGACATGGGTGACTGAGTCTGGTGTGGATGAACCTGACTTGCCTGCACAGAGTCCTGACCTTAACCCGACAGAACATCTTTGGGATGAATCAGAGTGAAGCCAGGGACTTTGGAATTGGTGCCATAAACAAGAGACTGTTGTACATTTGGGGTTGTGGGTTGCCTGCTGTCAGCACCCTAGGATTCCTTCTCATGCCATAGCTATGACTGAACAGTTAATCACCACCAAGAGAAAATTACCTTGCTGTGACGACCTGAGACTGTAGTTCTAATCCTTTGATATACAGTAGTTTTGATGAGACTGAAATGTCACTGATAATTCAATGGACAGAATCATAAGTGAAGTGAATTTTAATTCACCTCTGCAGTGAAACACACATACAGTATATACACTATATACTTGTGAAGTTAGCACACAGAGTAGTGAGCTGCCTCTATAGCACCTGGGAAGCAACCAGGGGTTAGGTCCCTTGCTAAAACGGAAGACCTCCTGGTTGCAAGGCCGGTTCCTTAACCCCAAGCCTATGACTGGGAGAATGGGAACATTCTGGGCGGCACAGTCTTGCAGTGGATAGTGATGTGGTCTCACAGCAAGAAACGATCCTGGGTTTGAGCCCTTGTTGGGGCAACTGTGTCTCTAAATAGCCTGTTAGTGTGTGAATGTGTGCGCGCCCTATGATCAATTGGAGCCCTGTCTATGGATGTTCCTGCCCACAAGACCAAAGTTTCTGGGTGGGCACCGACTTCCCTGTGACCCTAAAACTAGCAAGTATAGAAAATAAATGAATGAATGAATGAATGAATGAGTGAATAAATAATTGGGATCACTCTGTTCCCCTCTTTGTTACTTGTGTTGAAAGTTCAATAGAATGTTATATGATTGTATAAATTGTATCCCAAATCTAACAGACACAAATAATGATTTAAATATTGATGATTTTTGATAGATATGCAAGGTCATAATCCACAATCTGTATGTGTTAAACATTTACTTGCGTCATAAAGTTATCTTCAGCTTTTCTTTATACTATAAACTGGTATGCAATGTCTGGGGCAGATTTTGTCCAAGATTTTATTGCCAGCATCTCATATAGTATGATTTTATAAACCTGCAATGGGCTATGATTGGCACTTGCTGTCTTTGGATTGTCAATCAACTCAAACTCAAAAGAAGCTTTGAGTTGTGTCAGAATATATTGGGATGAATAAACATGACCCAAATGTAATAAATTTTCCCCAAATATTTTGCTTTAGTATCTATTTATTTAGTGGTTAATATTCTGTCAGACTCATGCTTTTCTTGTAACAGAGTAAGTGGAGCGAGTAATGGCATATTTTTGCTGGTTAACTACAGCATTTCAATAAAGTTACAATCCAGATTTCAATCTTATCTATGTATCTGTTCTATTATTATACCATTCTCTTGTAGACCTAATATATTCCATAGGGGCTGATCAGATTTTCTGATTTGAACCATATTGTGTTTGGTACAGAATAGCTTATACCTTCCAGTTCTTAATTACTCAGTGGGCTATTTTAGGATCCTGGGGTCGAAGTAAGTTGATAAATAAATGATATGTTTGTTTGGTGTACTTCGTAGTGAGGGGGAAAATGACATCCCACCCCAGTACAGACTAGCAGGTTGGAGCCGGTTTCAACTAGGCACGGTTCGTGTGTGCGTGCGTGTGTGTGTGTGCGTGTGTGATTTTTTTTTCTTTATTACGACAGTCAGTGCCACGCCCACTTCCTTCAGCCAATATATATCCACCTCAGAAACATGGTACTTGACAGCGCGTGCATATGCGAGTACTGGGTAAATAGTAACGTTTCAGCTCAGACACATTAGTTAACCTTTATAACTGTGTGTCGAAAGGATTTCTGAAAGTATATAGTTTACGGTTCAGTACTTGCTGCTGTTTGTGTGAATTTTTCGTGGGTGTAAACTTTTTGTCAGGGCAATCCGCCCCTGCTTTACCGTCCTGCCGCAATCCGGCGGGTGTTAAGATCCATGGAAGTAGTCGGTATCTACGAAAGGGACTGCCTTGCATTCCACAGCGGACACACTCTCGGTCCCGTCCACAGCGGCGTGTGCAAACCTTCTATTGACGCCTCGATGACGAAACTCGGTATCTCCGAGCACGAGAAGGCGATCGACTTCAGCATTTACCTGGACTCTGCTCTCCACTACCAGCAGCCGCCACTCCACGGGGAGGAGACTTTCATCACGGAATACTCAGTCAGCGAGGACGCTAAGAGCAAGCGAGCCGCTTCAGAGGCTGCTGCCGGTTACAAGAGCTACGCGCCGTTGATCGAGCGCGACGCCAACCGGAGCCAGCTCGGCTACCCGGAGCTCCAGGAGACGCGACTCGACAACGTATTCAGTCCGGACTTTCTGGGCGCCTACGGCAAAAGTCAGTGGCGAAGTGAGGTGAACGAAGACCCGCGGATGGACGCATCGGGAGGCTTTGACATGCGCTCCTACCTACAGTACCAGTCGGCGCCGAGTGGAAGCCTGGGAAACATCTCCAACGCTTCCTCATCGTGCTCCAGTCCGCCTGGCACACCCGCTCCTTCCATCAAATCCAGATCGCCTCAACCTGGCGGCAAAATCACCTCCACTGGTAAAGGCAAGAAGCGGCTGGACAAGGACACCGATGAATACCGGCAGCGGCGGGAGCGCAACAACCTCGCCGTACGCAAAAGCAGGGACAAAGCGAAAATGCGCAATCTGGAGACGCAGCACAAAGTGCTAGAGCTGGCGGCTGAAAATGAGCGTCTGCAGAAACGTGTAGAGCAGCTTTCTCGAGAACTGGCAACCCTGCGCAACCTGCTATCAGCCACCGGCCAGTGCTAACGCTGACTTCTATATAAGACTGTAAAACATCGGTTCCAAAGAGTACATCTTTTTTTTTTACACAAATGAAACAAAATGACACACAGTGCTTTAAAAATGTTTACAAGAGCGAAAGAGCATGTAGATGGGACCTGGCGCCTGGATTGCGCAACACTTTCTCCCATGCTCTATGACTTTGTCACTCTGCTGGTGTTGTGGAAGCCCGCTTGTGTACTTTGTTCTGTACAGTATTTTTGTACGGGTAAAATGTTTATTGTTTTATTAATACTTTGTTATTTAAATACAATTTAGCCCTATAATCTGGGGCATTGACTGTTGGAGGAAGATTTGTACTGCAGAGGTATGATGCAACGCATTGTAACAGTATTGGCCATGCAATGAAGTAGTCTGCTAAAACAACAACGGTAGACATCTTGTACTGCTAAATAATATTTTATTGAAATAAATGATTTTTATTTCTTTTTGAGCTTGCTTCTCTGACTGTATTTTTGTCTGACTGCACTAGTCACACTCGTCTTTTTCTGTGTTAAATGTCTCATATTTGACACTTAACTTACACAATAAAAATGCATTCCATATACCATATAACCAATATACAGTGCTGTTTTAGTTTGTAAATATCTGTTACTGTGTGTATATATATATCTATCAATAAAATGAACATTTTGATAAGATATGTATGAGACTTTGGATGAAACCATTTTACAGGTTTGTCCTTTGTCCATGTTAGTCAGCAGTAAAGCTACATTATCTAAAGCACACAGGTATTGTCAATAGTCTACTGGGTTCAGTGCTCTCTCAGAGAAGGGGTCAAGGCTAGACCAGCAATGCCCCAAAGCAACTAAGCTGTCTCTGAATGCACAAACACATAAGAGAATGAGTGTAAGATAATATTATGGAAAATATTAGGAAAAACCTAAAGTCAAAATCAGCCTTTTTCAAGCCACTAAGCACAAATGGTGCTATTAAGTACCAAAAAGTGTTCCATATAGAACCATGTTCATTACTACTACTAATACTAATAATTATGTAATGAAATAAAACACATTTTGATTAATATTATTATTATACACATTAGGAATTTTAAAGGGTTATAAATCTTCATGTTTCTATATAAAACCATTCCCTCATTAAATATCAATTGAACAACCATTTTCAGGAGTATATAAAACATGATGAAATTATGAAAAAACGATTAAAAACTGACACACAAGAAGACACAAAAACCCATTCTAGTTTTTCTAGGTTTACTAGATGTTAGCATTTGGAGATTTAAAATAACTGTCCAGAAGTACAGACCATAATATGGATTCATCCAAATTAAATACTTTCATCATATAACTGACATTAAAACATTTATATAGTACAATCATGACCAGAATTTAAAAAGATCTAATCAGCCATATTGCATGAGCCAGTGCTTCTCTGGCCTAATAAACTGAATAAACTCCATTATGAGTCAGTAAACCACTCATAATAGCCACACATTTCCATCCACAGGATCAAATAACAAACCTGCACTGAGGTTTTTTGGAAGAACTGATATTATAAAAGTATGATCAAACCTTAAAAGGTGTTGTAACACAGCACAAAAGGCAGCATGCGTGGAACATTTTAATCCTTAGACAATATAGTCAATTGTGTATTTGTTGGATAGCAAAGTAGTTAAACTTGTTTATTTTATGGGGTTGCCAGTGGTGTGTGTTTGGAATATTTAACTGCAGTTATGGGACGTGGGAAGTGTGAGAATGAGGAGAGACAGACAGGTGATCAGAGGTACATGCAGGTAAGTAGGAGAGTCCCCCGCCCACAAATTTATCAGAGGTCATCACCATGACAATAAAGGGTGGGAGAGTGAAAGACTGAAATAGAGAGAGAGAGAGAGAGAGAGAGAGAGCATAATATTAAATTAGTTTCATTTAGAATGGACACGATTAAACTTTATTATCCTTGTACAGTGTACAGATAGAGAGCCATTGAATTGCAGTTAGTATCTAACCAGATATGCAAGATATAGTATTTACAATATGTCTGTATTGTAATTGGAACAGTACTGCAATGTGCAAATATGGAAACGTGGAAAAATGTGTACAGGATGAGACAATCTTTAATTAACATAATTGTATAATGATCAAATTAACTCCGCTGTTCCATTTAAAGAAACGGTGCAGAGTTCAGTAGAGTTAATATAATATATAAAGCAATCGAATCTAAAGTTTTATAAATCTCATAACAGCTAATGTGTCTTTTTTCTCTGAAAATGAAATTCCTTAGCACTCCTACGATGTTAACGATAGATGTTCGTATATAACTGATAAAGAAATGTGTGTGATTGTGTGTATGTTTGTGCCTTATGATAGATTGGCACCCTGTCAAGAGTTGTTCCAGCCCTCATGCAAGTATGGCCTGAGTTCAATTCTCAAGTGTGGGGCATCTTTGTTCCTTTTTGTGTGGGTTTCCTCTGAGTGCCCAGATTTCCCCCCACAGTCCTAAGACAAGCAAAGACAATTGCCTTTAATGTGTGTTTGCCCTAAAATGATAGCACACTAAGGTTCTTCCTACTTTGCACCCAGTGTTCTCGGCTGTACATCGACCTTCCTGTAACTAACATGACTAGGACAAAAAAAGAATGAGTTCGATGCTAGCTCAACCTATAGTAAGTTTTCTAGCATAAGACAAAAGTTGTTAAAGGATAACTGTATTTCTGTTTATTTGTTATAATCTGGTAGAAGAAAAATAGTAGTCCTGGTGGCCTGTCATCTTTTTGCATGAAAGACATTTCACAATACTTCCCATTATGGAGGAGAAAAGCCAAGTAACTATGTCTTGCTCAATGTAACTTCCTTCTCTTTCACAGCGGCGTTTTCTGTTTCCCAACCATCACAAGTACTACTTGAGTACAACAACTGCACAATAAAATGCAAAACGAAATGACAATGTGAAGACACAGTTCTACACACATTACTACATGTTATTTCTATTTCAAAACCTAACAAAGTTAAAAAGATTGTGTTTACTACTGTTAAACACAAATATGGTGCATATATTTTTGAAAGAAAAAAAAACAGAAGCTATTATTCTCAGAAACAATATTCGGAGAGACAGTCAAATTTACCAGACGGAATTAGATGACTGTACAAAATGCTTGGTAATAATGACTTAGGTTGAGAGAACCCTAACCCTAATAAAAAAAATATAAATCTTCAGAGATACAGGAACAGGTCTATAGTTTTTAAAGGACCTAACTGCAATGTTCAGTTAAATTTAATTGTCAATTATCAACCACAGGCCTAGACCTATTCTAACTTGTGTGGTAACATTAAACAGTCTATAGAAAAAATTCGATACATTTTTGTAGTGGTGAGGATGTGCAAGTCCATAAGTTCACTCCAAGTTATGTAAGCTCCCACATGAAGTTGACCATCATGGAGGATTAGATACAGGGGTTAGACAATGAAACTGAAGCACCTGTCATTCTAGTGTGGGAGGTTTCATGGCTAAATTTGACAAGCCTGGTGGCTAATCTTTACGACGAGCCAGTCGTAGGCTTGTGATTAAGGAACCGGCCTTGTGACGGGAAGGTCCCTGGTTCAATTCCAAGTAGCGACAAGTCATGGCTGAAGTGCCCTTGAGCAAGGCACCTAACCCCAGTT
>JAOUQT010000028.1:6091354-6103354 GCA_025769995.1 Xyliphius kryptos | reverse complement strand
ATGTTTTCCCCTGGATGGGCATGGGGAACCCCCCGCGACCCTCATAAAGAAATAAGCGGAAGATAATGAATGAATGATAAACCGAATCGATTTCTGCAGCTTTTGTTGATTGCTCTATGGGTGCGCTTGTAAACTTTGTCAGAGCGAGTCCTGCCGCAACCCGACGGGTGTTAAGATCCATGGAAGTGGTGTTTTTTTTACGACACGTATCTTACGTTCCCTGCCAGCCACAGCATCCAAGTGTAAAGGCACTCTGCTTGGCGTCGGGCAGGACACTCCTACAAGGGCACAGTGCCTTACAAAGTTTACAGCTGCAAACAGCTGAAATGAACAAAAGAAGTAGCAGCAACCGAATCGAAGTCAACAACTCTTTCCTGTGATTTATTCACAACAATGCCTTATTGCTTTATTCTATACCTAATGGCAAATATACTATTAGGCAAATTAATCAATGACGTCTTTGGCGACTTTTAGCGGCTTTTTGAACAACCTATGGCTACTTTCCTTACTGGGGAGTTGGCAGCAGTGACTTTAGCAGGTTTAGTCCGGTTTGCACTAGGAGTCGATCAGCGTTTTTGTTTTTTTTCTTTCGAGTAGACTTCTACCGGAACTACCCAACATCATCACGTCAGTCGCGGCCCCTCCTGCCTGGCTTTCAGCAGCATAAATAAGCACCAGTCCGAAACATGGGAATTGACAGCGCGTTTGCTGTGGCAGTCCATAGAGGAGCGAACAGAAGTCAAGCTCATCTGAAGATATCGATTATAAACCGATTCGGTTTCTGCAGCTTTTGTCGATTTCTCGGAGTGCGCGGCTGTAAACTTTGTGAGGGCACCCAGCCCGTGTAGGAGAGTCCTGCCGCAATCCGGCGGGTGTTAAGATCCATGGAAGTGGTGCGTTTTTACGACTCGCGTCTTACGTTCCCCGCCGGCCACAGCCTCGCTCCCGTCCACAAGCCCTGCACTGACGGCTCCATGACGAAACTCGGCATCTCCGACCACGAGAAGGCGATCGACGTGAGCATTTATCTGGATCATCTGCCCTTCCAGCAGTCGCTCCACGGCGACGAGCTGTTCCAAGACTTCGACGGCAAGAGCAAGCAAGCGGCTGCGGACACCGCCTACCGGAGCCAGCTGGGTTACCCGGAGCTGCAGGAGACGCGCCTGGACACGGTGTTCAGCCCGGATTTCCTCGGCGCCTACAGCAGGTCTCAGTGGCGAGGAGAAGACGAGCCGCGGATGGACGCGCCGGGTGGCTTCGACATGCGCTCCTATCTGCAGTTCCAGTCGGCACCGAGCGGCAGTCTGAGCAACATCTCCAACGCGTCCTCGTCGTGCTCCAGCCCGCCCGGCACCCCCGCACCGCCCGGCTCCGCCAGGTCCCCGCCGCCCGGCGGCAAAATGCCCTCATCGGGGAAGGGCAAGAAGCGCCTGGAAAAGGACAGCGATGAGTACCGGCAACGGCGAGAGCGCAACAACCTGGCTGTGCGCAAAAGCCGAGACAAAGCGAAACTGCGCAATATGGAGACGCAACACAAAGTATTGGAACTGGCGGCGGAGAACGAGCGGCTGCAGAAGCGCGTGGAACAGCTGTCAAGAGAACTGTCCACTCTGCGCAACCTGCTGTCCGCCACCGGTCAGTGCTAACGCGCACCTCCACCCGATCCCCAGATCTGACTGCTAAGATCGTTTCCAAAGAGAATGCAGCGGAAATCTTTGCATTAAAAGCGAAAACGAGGGACTATTGATTTCTCAAGAAATTTGTTTACAGGAGCTTAAAGCATGGAAAGGGGACTGGCGCCTGGATTGCGCAACACTTTCCCTCATGCTTCTTGATGACTTTAAGTACTTTGGTCTGTACAGTATTTTTGTACGGGTGAAAAATAATGTCTACTGTTTTAATAATACTCTGTTATTTAAAAAAAACAACCTTTCCCCCACAATCTGGGGCAGTGTCTGTCGAGGGAAGAGTTGTAGCCTACTGCAGAGGTATGATGCAACGCATTGTAACAGTATTGGCCATGGAATGAAGTAGTCTGCGAAAAAATGAATAAGGGTACATACATGTGTTATATTGCTATATAATATTTTATTGAATTAAATGATTTTTACATCTCTTTAAACCTTGGTGGTCTGTTTTGCTTTGGCTTTCAACCACAAGCACCCATATCCGAGGCGACTTAGTTGGACACTTTAAAAGGAAAAAATACTTTAAATGTAAAACAAATGTTCATTCAGTTTCTGAAGCTTTTTAAGTAGATTCTATTTTTGGAAGCAAATACATAGAAAATAGAAAAAGGAAGAAAGAAAGGAGTGGGAGAGAAAAAACATGACAAATTCCACCATAGTGTTGAGTCACGGTGATACAAAGTGCAAATACTTCTTGATTATTTGCCACGCTATACCATGTCACCTTAAAACATACACGAAGGAGATATGCAGTGTAAAGAAACGAGCACACACCGAAAAGATGGCAAATTGAATTTCTCAGGGATATTAGACTTGGTAGATTTCTTTTACAGGTTTGTCCTTTGTCCATGTCATTCGGCAATAAAGCAGGATTATCTAAAGCACACAAGCACACTGTCAACAGTCTCCTGAGTTCAGCGCTCTATCAGAGGCAGGGTCAAGGCTGGACCGACAACGTGCTAAATGACCAAGCTACAGCAGCTAAATTGGCTTTTTACTAACTCGAACGCCCAAACAGATGTAATAATATCTAACTTTAATATTACGCACAATTTATCATTGAAACAATGTTTAACACATTATTTTAGAAAAAAAGTGTCCCAGAAAAAAATGACATTTTTTCACAGGTGAGAAAAAAGTCATATTTAAAAAAAAAAATACAGGAAAGAACAGTGCAACTTAAATGGTAAATAGTGTATTTGTAAATTTTACCCTGTACCTGTAAGTACCTACTAAACTCAATCCAGTAGTTAAGGTCCCACAATAGTCATCATTTACCACTTGGATGTTTATTGTATGACTAGTCTAAATACAAATGCTGCTCATAACTTGTATATAACTGCATAAAAAGTCCACTGCTAACTCTAAAGTTTTTAAATAAAATAAATCAATATACCAGTCATTTGGTTTTAACTTGAAGTCTAATGAAGACAACACATTTACAATAGTGTGTGTGGTTTGAATAACACATTAAGTAAATTTGTACAATTTATGCAGAGCGTTTGACAATGTAGGCAAGCACTCACATGGAGTCTCATGGTTTTCTAAATGAGACTGGGCAAGAACCTGAAAGACAGGTAAGACCCCCCCTCCCACTCCCGAAAAACCATGAACATAATAAGAAGGGGTGGGAGAGTGAGAACCAGAGTGAGAGCAAGATAGAGACAATGGGGGTTTGAGTCTGTCATTCATTTTCAATAACCACATCGAGGTTGCCGTGGCTGCTAGGAGAGATTGCACCCTGGACTTATTTATTAACAAGCACCACACAGTACTGTCTCACTCATATGCACAGATTTCCTGTTGATTTTCATTGATGTTTTTAGAATTTATTATGCATTTTTATTTGAAGTAACTTACAAATGTCATTAAATCAAAAAAGCAAAGCAACTCTGTGTGATGACCTTTATCTGGTGATGAACAGTGATAGACAGTAGTGGGACTTAAAATATTAACCTTCTCGTCTAAAGTCTGATACATTCACCACAAAGCCACGAGAGTTCAGAGCAGCTAGTCTGCCTACAGTCTTATTCCGTGGGTGTGGCAAGAAACCAGAGTAACCAGACAGAGAGAACATGTGAACGACATACATTGTAGTTAATAAAACCATCGTATTTGTTCTTTTGGCACTGCGATGACCTCTGTGACACACTACCCTGCTGTAATATTACAAAATGTATATATCTGTTGACCTAAATCCATATTTTATTCTGATATTTCTAAAGCAAATTATAAATAAGCTAATAAAGCATGCAAAGCCCAAATTCACTGCTGATGATCAATGGAATATTAATGTTAGAAGTTCATATATAATGAATAGCTGAGATTTCCAACATTAAGATGTGATCAAAGACACGTCCAAAGCATCAGTCCTTATTACCTTCAAAAAGAATAAAGGTTTTTGCAGTTACTTTACAAATGAAACTGCAGGAAATGTTTTCAGAGTCCAAAAACCTTAATGTGTTGGACAACTAAATTGATAATTGTGTGGTATTTTGAGGTTTACCTACGAGGCACATGTTTTTATAACATACTAAAAACTGTAGTACAGTTTATTCATACATAGCGTGACCTGGCATTGTTTTGCATTTGCAATATTTCACAACATTCAATATGCTGAAGAAGGACAGCAGGGTTGCTTCAGGTTGCACAAGACTTACAACTTTCTTCTCTTTTAAAGTCCCTTTAGATTTCTGTTCCTAATTTTCACAACTGTTTTACACTACTTAAGTACAAGTATGGTGAGGCAACAATAACATACAACACAACCGAAGCTATCTACCATAAACATATTTATATAGATGGCACATTGGACGCTGGATCATACGTCAGTATTAGCACCATGTTGATCTGGACAACTTGCAATTATACTACTATTATTCCTAGTAGCACCACTACTACAATTTCACTACCATATTTTATTATTAGTAGTAGTAGTAGTAGTCATAGTAGTAGTATTTCTCCTACTACTTTTATTATTACACTTAACACATCATCATATTTATAGACCATTAGACTATTAATAATCATAAGTTGCTATACTGTAATATTTTATATTATTGCTACATCCTAATTTAGATCATACTACACTGTCTCATTCAACCCTCAAATTTCAATGTGTCATTTCTGCTAAAATACCTGAATTACTTTTTTGGGGATCAATACAAATGTATCTCATCTTATCTGTATTAAGGAAATAATTAGTTCACCTAAGATTTGCATATATATCCAGTCTTTTAGTAACATTTCACATAGATATATTATATATACTGTAGTTTTATTGCAATGACATATACATTTGTTTGTCTGTTTATTTTATGTGGGCCAGTTTTCATGCAAAAAGACACCCAGTTATCTTAACAGGAGGCTCACACGTTAATCCCTGAGCCACCACATGCATTTTGTCAATGTATGGTGTCCCAGGTTCATGTATCATCTTGAATTCCAATTTAGATACTTAAAAATGTTCTTAACATGTCCACAATGGTGTCATATATGCACCAGGTTTCTTCCCACAAAACAACAGGTACTAAGTATGGGAAATTACTACTAGGTGTGAATATGTGTGAATGATCATGATGCCCTTGTGATGAAAATATAATTCAATCCAGGGTGTATTCTTATCACGCACCTGTTTTTCCCAGGATAGGTTTCAGATCCGGCACAATCCTGATCAGCACAATGCTGTGAGAAATGATTTTCATGATTTTGAACTAATGCTGTGTAAAATTCTGCAAACTGCTCTTGTAAAACTGTTAAAAACTGAATCACAGAGTATCAAATTTGCTAAAACCCTTAATTTATTTATCTATTAATGCTGAGGGCGGTGTCTTAGTGGTTATTACATTTGCCTCTCAGTGCTGGGGATCCAGGTTGAAATCCCGTGGAGTTTCCATGCACATCCAGATTCAAGGTACATTGAGTGTTTGCCCAACGATAGATTAGTGCCCTGTTCTGGGTGTATTTTCCAATCCCTGAAACGTTCTCTCCTGGATGGGCATGGGGAAACCCCCAGGAAACCACCCCCCGTTACCCATGACCCTAGTAGAGGATTAAATTGCAGATAACAATATTAAAAGCACTTTCTTTATCCTTCTAACTTTTGCATAACTATTTTATTACTTACAAATAAGGCCACTAAAATAAAACAAGCACGTCAGTCTGTCTGAGACGAATAGCGACTATAACATTAAATTAAAAGTAGTATTTACATTTGTATTGCAGTTAACTGTTTTAGTTGCAAAAATAGGAAGCAGGAAAATTTCTAATCTGAATCAGCAAGTCACTTGCTCGAACAAAACCACATTGAAAGGCTCATCAGAACACTGTTTCCTTCCTTGATCTCTTCAAAATTAAGTATATAATAATGCAACCATTAATTCTTTGCATATGACCAATAAATATATTTATTTTTTAGACTTTTTATAACTTAGATTTCTGTTTGTATTGTTGTCTATGAGCAGATAATCTAATAAGCATTTCAAAAACAAGCCAGAATAAACATGTATTCATTCAACAGTTGGGTGTAATAAACATCCATTGAGTCAGAGGCCTGCTGGAGTTTCCACGTGCTGGCACATGCTCACCGGAAGCTCAGGATTAGGCCACACCCCCTTGGGATTTTCCCCACTGAGCAGTAGCACGTCAGTGTGTCCTCCTCGAGCAAAAACCACGCCCCTTTTTGTTCCCGACCTGAGTTTACTGGCAATGTTGGGGCGTGTGGCCGTAAATGGAGTATTGCATAATTTCTCCTACCAAATGATCCCTCCTCTCCTCCCGCCCACCCTAAACTAACCCTCTTCTGTTTCTGCCCATCCTGAAACCTCTCCTCCTCAAAACACCCCCCTCTTTTCATCCTTAACCTAAAGCTGTTCTACATCCTGCCATGCCCATGTAAGGAAACACTCTTTTCCCATCCTCCCATGCTCATCATAAGCAAACCTTACTCTCGTCCATCTTCATGTTCTGTCTTCTCAAACAAACGTTTTGCTTTGCCAGCATCCTCTCATTCTCAAGCTTTATCTTCCTTTACAGCAAACACTGTTTTAGTTTAGTCCATGCTCTCCTGTTCCAGCTTTTCATTCAAACTATGCTTTCTATCATCCCTCCCGAACTCTGTAATGCACAATTAACTAGTGCCCTTTACTCTTTTACGATCTTGTTTAAACATGGTAACACTTTACCTAAATCCAGTATTCATAATGCATTATTAACACATTTTTATAGTTTTGAAAATGATTCATAATGCTTTATAATCCTTGTCATAAGGCTTTGTTGAAGTCCAGAGATGTACATAATCCAGTCGTGACCCGTTATAAGAACATCCCATAAGGCTTTATGACACAGAGTGACATAATGCATTATAAATTATATATTTTAATTGTTCATTAACTCATTATAGAGACCAGCGACATAAAGCATTATAACATTTGTGTTTAACGTGCTTTTCCTGAAAATGACTTTATAAGTGCTCTTTACAGACATAAAAGTGTTGTCTCTTTTAATATGAATTGTGGATTCATAAAAAGTGTTTCCAAAAGACATTTTTTTTATCTGAAATCATTTTTTTGTTTCTTCTTCATTGCATCCAATTACTCTTCCTTCTAACATCCCTCACTTCCTCTCTCCCCTTCAGCCAATTATACAAAACCTTACTTTTCTCCTCAATACATATTTCCTTCTCTATCCACTTCTGACTATTCTTTATCACATCATCAAGAAATCATTGTAAAAGCCTTTATTGGACCATTTTCTTTACCCATGAGTCCTTTTATTTTACTTTATCCTCTTAAAAAAAAATTGAATATAGCCAAAAACAAGATACTTCTATCAGGTCCAGCTCTAATATATAGTAGGTGCTAATTTCCAATATTGACAGGAAGCAGTGGCGGATCGTGCATTTTACACCTAGACCATCAGAAATGCTTTGTCTGATTTTACCCACCTCTCTAACAATTTTTTTGGCTTTAAAAATAAATATAAAAATATAAAATGCTACTGCATCATAAATAGGTGAGTTGTTGTGATGGAGGGGGGGGTCGGGTGTTACACAGACCTGCAAAAACAAAAATGACAGCCATCGGCCAAATGTTTGTTTTAATAAATTTTAAAAATCTGTAAATAAAGCCTTTTCGTATGAGCCTGTGGGAAAATCCTGATTAAATCCTGATTATTTGTACACAAAATTCATCCTTTTATTAAGATGTCCTTTTCTTTTGCCATTGAAGCTGATACTGAAAGTCAAGTTGAATTTCTATAATAAATTTTAATTGGCTGAAAATGTCTGTACTCTCCAATCAGAGGGCGTGAATACGCTGACATAGCGCAGGCCTTTTAGAAGGCTTCTCTATAGAAGACTCAAAATCTGATTGGTTGAGGCAACATCAGTTGTGCGCTACATTTATTTAATGCTACAAAGCCAACAAAATTCATTCAAAATTCATTCATTGCCTAGGCAGAAAACATAAAACCTGCCAACCAATAACGCTGAAACCAATAATGCTAAATGCTCAAATAAGGAAATACATGTCTGGAAGGGGTGCAACTGAGAGAAACATTATGAAAGAGAGCAGACAGAGCATTTGTAATTATTCAATAAATATTAATGGGTAAAATATAGTCAACATCAGTCTGTGATTCAGATATTTCAGACCTTCAGAGAAGGCTTTGAAGGCCCCAACAGCCCGCCACTGACAGGAAGTGATTTAATTAAGTAATAAATATTTGTTTGCATGAAATATATTGAATTCAGTTTGAGATAGATTCCATAATAATAAACATGATATACAATAATTAGGATGAAATTTATTTTAGCCTTACTTACAAGTAAAATCTTTCTGTCTGCAATGTGCTAATGATAAAATTAGATTAGAGTTAAAAAGACTAACCAACCACTTTATTAGGTACAAATCTATTTACCAGCTTTATTTACCATGTAGGTGCACTTTGTACTTTTTTAGTTACTAACTACAGCCCATTTGTTTCTGTACATATTTTGTCACAATTTGTGATAGATAATTCCCCGGGCGTCATGGTGGGGTAGTGGTTTGATAATGTGATAATGTGATAAAGTGATAAGTGATAATGTGATCTATTTTGCCTACTGTGCTTTGTCCTCCACATTTAACCCATCCATTAAGTGAAACCCACACAAATACACACACTGGTGATGTGAGCACACGTGCCCGGAACGGTGGGCAGCCTTGTATTCAGCGCCCAGGGAGCAATTGGGGTTAGGTGTCTTGCTCAAGGGACACTTCAGCCAAAGTACTTGGTGAGACTGGGAACCGAACAGGCGACCTTCAGGTTGCAAGGCTGGTTCCTTAACCACAAGCCTACAACTACCCTGGATCCAGGGATCCAGGTTTGAATCCCAATCTGGATGAGTTTCCAGGTTTTCTCTGGTTTCACAGGTTTCCTTCCACAGTCCAAACACATGGATTCATGGTGAACTGGGTGCTACAAATGGGTTATATCTAAATTGCCTTACTATAGTGTGTATGTGTCTGTGTGAGTGAGTTGCCCAGCGATGGATTAGCTGTCCAGGTTGTATCTGCCCAGCAGGCAAAATGTTCTGCCCTGGATTGGCATGAAGAACCTCTTCATGACCCAAAAATAGGATTAAGAGATTGAGATAATGAGATAAGATGCTGATATGGTTCAATTAGAGAACAAATTAAAAGGCACTAACACAAAATGTCTCTAAACAGACTGACTTCCGTCTATAATTGTAGAACTACAAACCTATAGAATAGAGGATGAGCGTAAAAATGAGGTTTATCTAAAAAAAATAGCAATGTACAAACAATACAATTTTTCTTATCTTCTACAGTGAATTTGGTGTTGTTCTTTAGGTGCATTAATAAACTGTGTGTAGTTCCTTTGATTTTATTTTTATTAGAGAGTCTGGGAACAACATTTCACCTACTGTTTGAAGTGATTGTAGATTCAGAAAAGTTACTTACCAGGAATCAGCTTTGTGATGACTCACATGATGAGAAGATAAAAAGACAAAAACTGAGTCAAACTGCTTCTTATGAACACGTTTTACTGCTTGTTGTAGTAAATTTAATTAGTTTTATAACATTTCACACAGGCATTTATACATAAATGATGTTTTTTATGTGTAAGGTTTGCAATTTGTTTTATTCTTTCCTATTACAGCAATTAAGTGACTGTAAAGGTGATGTCTTTTGTTAGTTTCCATAAGCTTTTATTTATAGTTTTTATCATAGCGGTAATATTGAAAAAGCCACTACACCACAGTCCTGGTTTTAATTCCCATTTGAGTGGATCGGGTCTTTTCTGTGGGCTTTGCATGTCCTCCCCGTATCTTTGTGGGTTACCTCTGGAAACGCAGGTTTCCATTTAAACTTCAAAGACTTGTAAATTAGGTGTACCGAAGATACCACACTGCAGGGTATGTGTGTGAATGAATGGGTTTGTTTGTGTGTCTGTCCTGCGATGAATAGGTGACCTGTCCAGGATTTTTTTCCTGCTTAACAGTAACATCGAGTGTTCCTGCACCCCTGATACATACATTTCCTACATCCTTACCCCTAATTTTATAAATAGTTTCAGGAAATTAAAGAATTAATGTCTTTACTTTCTAACTTAATATTGTGGTAACTTTACACTGTTTATACTTTTAATTATTACATACAATTTTATAGAAAAAAATTTAAAGTACTAAAACATTTAATCTTCTTAACCATGTTAAAATGTCATTACCCATCATACAATGTTCTATTGATTTACCCAAAACATTCTCACACTGCATACGCTGTCAGTACTTTTTATAATTTGAAACTTTTTTTGCTTCTCTTTACTTGTTCGTACTATTATTGTTGTCATTTTACTTTCTATTATTTATTGCTTAATGACATAGGTCTTTGTAAGGTAAATGTCACTCAGCTGTAAATATTAACTTAAGGGTAAGCTCACATGTAGTCCATAGTGAGGATTGCACCCTTACCCAGTACATTCCTGACTAAAGGTGCATGTGTAAAACAGTTAAAGAAAGCTGGATTGTTCATAGGTTAAACCGGTTTTGCAGCCGACACCCTTAAGATCGAGATCAAGGACTGGGGTGTGTCACATTATACTGGCACCATGCTTATTCTTTTACTTAATCCTCTATTTAAATGTATGTCCACTGTAACAGAATTTGACAAAATTAATAAACTTACTTTTAAAGACATTTAAAGACTGAAGGATTGATGTGAATTAACATTTATCATTAACAACATTTAGAATTACAATGTTAAGTAACTTTGGGTTTGAACCATTTGTTTTTCCTAAGCATGTACATCTATTCAACAAATTAAACACAGACATAAAGCTTAGATTCGTTAATTGGGCCTGCAATGGATTTCATACATGATTGACAAATGGTGGTTTTTGTGTTGAGTTACTATACACATAAATCGAACATAATCCATCCATCCACCATCTTCTGCTTAAGCCTCTAAAAGGGTCGCAGGAGGGTGTTCCATGACCATTCAAAGGAAAATGTTTCTGGTGCTGGGCAGATAAACCCAGGACAGTGCACCAATTTTCTATCACTGTGCACACATTCACTCCCAGGTGGAATTTAGAGCAACCAATGAACCTTGAATCCAGGGTTTATTTTAACTGTGTGATAAAACCGGAGAACCTGGAGGAAACCCATATGGACACAGGGAGAATGTAGAAACTCCACCCAGATTAGGATTCAAATCTGGATCCACAGCGATGAGAGGCGAATGTGATAACCAATAAGCCACCATGTCACACGTACAGTATAATGTAACTACATAATGAGTTTTAACATAGCTAAAATTATGTTGGTAAATCAAATATATATTTTTTATGGAGAGCATATTAAATTGCTGTTTGTTAACATTCACAGTCAAAATTAAGTGGATTCATTCATCCTTACACAACTCATGACAGTAAACTCATTTGGGCAAAAGTCAGCATTCGGCATCATGCTGCATGAGCTTTACATGAGCTATGATTCAAATGTACCATTTAGCCATCTATTTACACTTCTCCTTAATTACAAAAGAAGAACATCAACAAAAACAATAACTTAATATCATAAAAATTCAAACATAAACACAATTAGACAAGTAAACAAGTAACAGCTTTATTATTGGCTACAGAAGTCATGCAGAATAACTCATGCAGTGTCTGGAGATAACAGTACATCTAGGTTACTCAATAACCTGCAGTCATGCCATGCAAAGGAGAAATACACTGCTCAAAAAAATAAAGGGAACACAAAAATAACACATCCTAGATCTCAATTAATAAAATATTTCAGTTGAAA
>JAOUQT010000028.1:6021961-6033915 GCA_025769995.1 Xyliphius kryptos | reverse complement strand
CCAAATGCAAAAGTGACCAAAACATCAGCCAGAAAGGATGAGAACAGAGAAAAGGGGTGTGGTCACCACCTGCAGAATCACTCCTTTATAGGGGGGTCTTGCTAAGTGCCTCTCATTTCTACCTGTTGTCAGTTGTATTTGCACAACAGCAAGTGAAACTGATTCACAATCAGTGTTGAACACTAACTGGACAGGTTGATTTCACACGAGTGTGAGTTACATTGTGTTGTTGAAATGTGTCCGCTAGTTTTTGAGGCAGTGTATATACATTTATTTTTTTTCAGGGTTTGGGAAAGACAATTCAGGCCATTTCATTTCTGGGATACCTCTTTCAAAATGGAATGAAAGGCCCTCATCTCATCACTGTCCCCTCCTCCACAGTGGGTAAGCTGACCGCTTGCTGTTCTTTAATCTTTTTATAATGTATATATTTTATTCTGAATTCAGTTCTCTAAATCCTAATGTCACTTTGTTACAGATAACTGGGTGCGAGAGCTGCAGCTGTGGTGCCCTAAGCTTAAAGTCCTCGTTTACTGTGGTACGTTCTTTGAACTTATAATGTAGCGCATTTGCTTTATTCATTTTATTTAAGCCGTTTTTTAAACAAAGCAAACCTTTTTTATGTTGCTAATTTGCTTTTAAATTCTCCAACTAATAGTGTTACTCAATAAAGGTTTTATTATTTACTTATAAAGTCTGTATTTTGTAAATAGAAACACACTTGGGGACACTATCTTTACACACAAGGTGTTCACTACTATCTTACACCTCGACAACAATATTTCACGCCTTCCTTTTACGTTGTTTAAATAGCAACACTGCTTGTGAATATAGCTAACCCAGTGGGCGTGGTGGTCTGGAAATGAGGTGTGTTTAGGTACATTTCTGGTGTATTGCCATCTCGGCGACAGAAAACACAAGTGCGTCACTGACGGAAAACAACCCTGACGGACGTCACCACTCAGACGTTCGTTACTATCTTGGCCGTATATTAACCCAGGCGTGTGTCCGACGCCGCTGAACACTATTACATATCACTGCATTTGTACAGGGAATGCATATACATATACGGTTCCATGCAAAAGTATTTGGCCCCCTTGAACTTTTTAACCTGTTGGCATTTCAGGCTTCAAACAAAGATATGACATTGTTATTTCTTTGTGAAGAATCAACAAGTGGGACACAATCGTGAAGTGGAACAAATTTGTTTTTGGATATTTTTTGTCTACCTAAGACTCGGCCGTCCCTCTAAACTTTCATCTCAAACGAGAAGACTGATCAGAGATGCAGCCAAGAGGCCCATGATCACTCTGGATGAACTACAGCTGAGGTGGAAGACTGTCCAAAGGACAACAATCAGTCGTACACTGCACAAATCTGGCCTTTATGGAAGAGTGGCAAGAAGAAAGACATTTTTCAAAGATATCCATAAATAATCTCATCTAAAGTTTGTCACAAGCCACCTGGAAGACGCACCAAATGTGGAAGAAGGTGCTCTGGTCAAAAGAAACCAAAATCTAACATTTTAGCCCCAATGCAAAACGTTACACCATCCCCACTGTCAAACATGGGGGTGGCAGCATCATGGCATGGGCTTGTTTTTCTTCAGCTGGGACAGGGTAGATGGTTAAAATTGATGAGAAGATGGATGGAGCCAAATACAGGAGCATTCTGGAAGAAAAGTCCACAAAAGCCCTGAGACTGGGCTGAAATTTTATCTTCCAACAAGACAATGATCCAAAACATAAAGCACAATCTACAATGGATTGGTTCACAAATGTATCCAGGTGTTGGAATGACCAACTCAAAGTCCAGACCTGAATCCATTTGAGAATCTGTGGAAAGATCTCTCCATCCAACCTCACTGAGCTCCAGCTGTTTTGCAAAAAAGATTGGGCAAAAATTTCAGTCTCGCAGCTGTAATCGCAAGCCAGATGTGGCGCTACAAAGCATTAATGGGGCCGAATAATAGAACACGCCCCACTTTTCATTGTTTTATTCCTAACAAATATCCAATAAATTTCTCCATAATGTTATAATAATGTTCTCCATTCACAGTAAGCTGGAGGAACCTCTTGCACCACCGCATTGTGCACACTCTTAATGAGAGAGAAAGGGACCTGCTGATTGGTTAATTGCTTGTTAATGCTGTTGGATTGAGCCTCCAAAACCAGGATTGTGATTTTTCTTATTTATATCCATACAGGCTCTATGGAGGACCGAAAATACCTCCGTCATGACATCCTGAACAACGCTGTGCAATTTAACGTTATAGTATCCACGTAAGTTCAGTTATTACTCGACATGAAGCTGCCCTGTGGAACATTATGGTGGAAAATGGTACTATTTATTTCCTCCTTTTATTTTTAGGTACAACTTAACAGTGGGTAACGAAAACGATCGCAGTTTTTTCCGCAAGCTGAAGCTGCAATACGCCGTGTTCGATGAAGGTCACATGCTGAAAAACATGAACTCTCTGCGCTATCGCCATCTCATGTCCATTAATGTAAGTGTTCTGTCTGTTTTGTCTGCGTTATACGACGTTGATTGAATGCTGTGGGTGTAGCTATGTTCTGTTTTGTCTGTAGGCTAAGTGGAGATTGCTGCTGACTGGAACCCCTTTACAGAACAACCTACTGGAACTTATATCGCTGCTCAACTTCATCATGCCCTCCATGTTCTCCACAAGCACCTCCAAGATCTCCAAGATGTTCTCCACGGTAGGCAGTTTTTATGACCAGACAGGCAGACCTTTTTAATTTCACACAAGACGCTCTATACTGACATACATTACCAGCCAAAAGTTTGGACACATCTCCTTCTTGGGTCATTGTCGATTTCCTCCACTTGGATGGACTTTGTAGTTTTACAATTACACTGCTGGGATATTAATAAAGCACCAACCAAATAATACCTGCTCTATGGTGGTATTGACCTGATCCAACTTCATTGGAAATTTCTCAAGACAAGTTCAAATGAGGCTCAGTAGTGTGTGTGTGTGTCCTCCACGTGCCTCTATGACCTCCCTACAACACCTGTGCATGCTCCTGATGTGGCGGATGTTCTCTCCATGTCTCCTGGTGTTCTGGCCTGTCTCCCAGTATCTGCTCCATGCATTTGGTCAGTTCTCTCACCATAGAGGTAGCATGAGGCGGTGTCTACAACCCACACAAGTTGCTCAGGTAGTGCAGCTTATTCAGGATGGCACATCAATGGCAGTTGTGCCAAGAAGGTTAGCTGTGTCTGTCAGCCCCCTCCCCCACCCACCTTATCATGATTTATCAGCTGATAAACAGTCTATTTCAGTTAAATTGTTGTTTTCAATAAACTCCCTGCTCAAATTTTTTTGTCTCTTGCACCGATTTCTTTTTTTAACATTGGAAAGCTCTACTTAAAACCTTCTTAAGATCCAACATCCAAAATTTTTCAATTGGTCTTTAGATTTTGATCAGGAGTGTATATATGTGGATGTGTTAAATGTGGAGGACAATTTCCTTTGTGTACAAGTACAGTAAGCAAAATAGATCACCATAATTAAAAGTTTTATCTTATCGATTCACCTAACTTATGTCCTAAGTCTGGCCTGTTGCCGATTCCAAACGGTTTGGTCTTATGTGTTTTTATGGCTTGCTCTGTACAGAATCAATATGGTGGCAGTACCATTCTAATACTATCAGTGTCTGCCTCTTAGGAATGAGGACATATCGTCAGATTTTCAGAGGCAGCTAGGGGGGCAGAAGAATGCCTTTTGGCATCTATATTGGTATGTCTCACCAGCTTGATGACAACATAATGCTTGACCTTAACTTTAAATTTAAAAACCTTAAATTTATGTTAGGCGGCACAGTGGCTTAGTGGTTATCACATTTGCCTCACAGTTTGTTTAATCTCTAACTCTCTAGATATGAAAGAATTGTGTTTTTAAAGTTCACATCTGTGTGGCCAATATTTGGAAAAATTAAGCTAATTGTGACAAAGGTGATAATAAGAATTGTTTAACACTGTGTATTTGCATACTTTTGTGGTGAAAAAATGTCAGAAGAATTATTGGTCCCCAGGCATCTTCACTTTTTGGCAAAATGTTTGGACACTCATGACCTAACTGTACCGTTTTTGGATTCTGAGGAAACTCACGAATCGGAAAGTGAGAGACCATACAAAAGGGCCTTGGCTGCCGACACAGGAATCGCCTCCAGATTCAAATCCAAGATAACCGGTTCAGAAAATGTGTCAACAAGTAAACAATTTGGAAGAGTGAGTTTCGACACCGGTGTGAAAGCGACGCTTCTGATTGGTAGGTTTGAAAGGAAACGGGACTCTCGGCAACACGAGGAAGAAATTCAAAATTCAAACGAACCGCCCATTACTGCATTTAAAGATTTTGTAGAATTAGCAGAATTGTACGTGATTAATTCGTATGTATAGTACATAATATCTCTTTTAAAACGCTTTAAAAAGACATCCTAAAAGAAACTGCGTACGTCATTTAGCCAGACAATGGTGCGAATTGAGCTACCGCGCATGCGCGAGAGCCGCGTGTGAAACTATAAATCTGGAGGCGGGCTGCGCGTCACCCATTGCTGTGTTGGCAGAGACACGTTACGCGTCCACAGTCAACGGAGCCCCTGCTTTTTCGCGCGTTTGGCGTTGACATTAACTCTCCCTCCCGTTTTACCAAAGAAAACACAGTAGAACTTAAAGAGCAAAATGGTAAGTTTGGTTTGTTCTTGGCGTCCTGGTTTTGTGTTTTTAAAGCTTTTGTCAGCTGTTAGTAAAGGCGCCAAAACGCCGGATTGACCTCGACGCTTAATCAGTTTTGAAATAATACTTTTGGTGGACCTGGAGATAGTGTTTACACTTTCGTGGGATTAAACGATGTTGGTTGTTAAAATGTTTTTTAGATGTTGCATGATAAGGAGCCATTTTTGAGCTGCGTCGTGAGTTGGCAAGAATGGCTGAGGCCCCGTTAGTCGGCGTTAAGCAAAACCTCAAAAGAAAATGCACCCGGTGCCAAAAGTTTTCGGGTTAAAAATACACCGAAAACCTATTAAGCGGTGTCGCTTTAGTGGCAGGAATGTTAATTATTTTTTATTTTTAATATAGAAAATTCTTTCCTGTCGCCCATTTTGAAGTGTTAAGCCGTTTCCTCAGTCGAGTCTGAAACCGCCAGAAGTTACATGTGAGGAAACTCATCCGTTGCGCCATGTTATAGTTATACCGACGCAAAAAGACCAGTAATTTAATTTTCTATATGAGACTTTGATATTTTGCTATATGTTTATTAGCTGTAAAAAAAACGCATAAATTCTGATGTAACACGAGGTGTGACGTGCCACGCGCTTTTTTCATCCCCATTCTACATTCTCCCCCTCACGTCAACCTGGATCCTTTATCCAGATTAATTATCTCACATACCTCATGCTCTTATTCACCAGACTAACCTTTTTACAAAAAAATATCTTGTGAGCTGCGATTCAGGATTTCACAGGGCTCCGACAACGCCGGAAAACCCCAAATCCATTGTTTCACGAGTTAATATTGCATATTACAACTACTAACCTGTCGTATTAACTATTACATGTTTCAGTATAATCGCTGGTATGTACAGAACTTTACCGTAATGGTTTTAAACTTCATCAGCATAAAGGAGAACTGGGACAGTAGTACAAAGACAGGGTGGGGTTTCACAGTGGGCAGGAGCTGAGCGCATACCTAATGCACATTACACCCCAACGTGTTTATGGATGGTAATTACATTTTTTACATTACATTTAGTTATTAAGCAGTTGTTTGCCATTTAATTTATTTATTTTCATATTCCCCTCCCAATTTATAATCGACCCCCTACATGTGTAATACTGTTTTTGTATGTGTGCTGTAACTAGGTGAATTTCCACATGGTTGGTGTAAAAGTCGTAACTTGACACAAGTCAGTTGGTTTTAGTAAGTTTTGTAATACTTAAAATAATTTAACAGCTCGATGTTTAACAGGTTCTGCTGTTTCGAGTTAGTTTAGAATCTCAACCTCCCAGGCTTGTGCCCCGCCCTTATGGACATGCCTCCATGCTTCATCCCAAATATGCATAAGCTCAAAAATGATTGACATGCAGCTCATAGGCTTCCTGGTTGGTAGGTCTGTCTGGTTTCCTGGATTTGTTTCTTCCGTGTCTGGAGCAGCTCCAAAAAGTTATACTTGTTTGAAAGAAAACCCTTCATAATAGTTGTATTTTGAAGGTTGGAATATATATATAAATACATTTGGATTGCTTAAATATTAAGAAAATGTTTTGATACTAAAATGATCTAAAATAATTTGAGTGGTGGCTTGCTGCTTTGTATTGCAGAATTTTCCCTTTAGCGAAACTCCAGTACACTGCCTTAAGTAGCACTTGTTCTGTTAGGTGGGTTGATTATGATTCTGGGTTGTAGTTCACCAATCAGACTTGTGAGCTGAACTGCACTCTTTATATGGCTTGAAGATTAGTTTGTGGATGAGTCATCAATGAAACTGAAGTCATAAAGATCATATTTACAAATTAATCATTAACGACAATGTGGCTTCGATCTAAATTAAAACACGTGGCTCCAAAAATTGTATAACTGCCTTTAGTTTTTAATTTAGTTTTAAATCAAATTCATGATATATGCCGTTTTGGTGGGAGTAAGGGCAGGCGTCGACAGATTTGTGAATGTTGTTGTTATTGGCCCACAGCGAGAGTGCATCTCGATCCATGTGGGCCAAGCTGGTGTACAAATAGGAAATGCATGCTGGGAACTCTTCTGTCTGGAGCATGGACTTGAGGCGGATGGTGTAATGCCGGATGCGTCAACACTGTCTAGCTCTCGTCAGGACTCCTTCAACACCTTCTTCAGCCCAAGCAGCTCAGGCCGCTATGTACCCAGGGCCATATTTGTGGACCTGGAGCCCACTGTCATTGGTAAGCCTCACATTAACTATTTGCTTTTGCTTTTTGTGTGCAGCGTGAGTGCATTTCCATCCACGTTGGTCAGGCTGGTGTGCAGATTGGCAATGCATGCTGGGAATTGTACTGCCTGGAGCATGGCATCCAGCCTGATGGCACTATGCCAAGCGATAAGACCATTGGTGGCGGGGACGACTCCTTTAACACTTTCTTCAGCGAGACTGGCTCTGGAAAGCATGTGCCACGTGCTGTGTTTGTGGATCTGGAGCCTGCTGTTATTGGTAAGCCGGGATTAGCAGTGGCACATGAGCGTAATGTAGCATTGTAAACGACAGATTTAAAACGTAATTTTGTGTTTAAACTGGAACATTGCGATTGTTTGCTGTTTAAATAGCTTGTACTAACTAGTCTGGGTTTATTACAGATGAGGTGAGGACCGGCACCTACAGACAGCTTTTCCATCCAGAGCAGCTCATCTCTGGGAAGGAGGATGCAGCCAATAACTACGCTCGTGGCCATTACACTGTCGGAAAGGAAATCATAGACATGGTCTTGGAGAGAGTTCGTAAGCTGGTAAGATAAAGTGTTTAAGATTAAAGGTGTCTAACATAGTTGTAGTGTTAATAACGTTTTTATTGCTCAGAGGAAAGCAGGCCATGGTTTAGTCTCTTTAGTGTCTTAAACCATAACACACCTCGAGCTAATGTAGTACCAAAAAATTGCATCCCACCGTAATGTAAAATTAAAATGGGACGTGCCACATGTGGAGCTGTAATTGTGCTGACCGATACGCCTGGTTAATTGTATAAATGATATAAAGGAGGGTTAGATGAAAGCACTGTTTTTGTAAATTTTGAGAAACCTGATGGAAGTGAAATCATTATTGTGGCTGGGTTGATGCAGCAGCCCTGAAGCAATTACAGTTAAGGGCCTTGCTCATTGACCCACAGTGGTATTTTCAGTGGACCTGGGATTTGAACCCACAACCTTTAGATTGATAGTCCAACTACCACACCCCTTATGTTTTTGTTGCACTGCAATGTAATCCAACCTTTAGTTTTTCCTCATATAATTGTTTTGTGGTTTCTATGTTTAGACTGATCAGTGTACTGGACTCCAAGGTTTCCTGATCTTCCACAGTTTTGGAGGTGGTACAGGCTCAGGCTTCACCTCCCTGCTGATGGAGCGCTTGTCTGTCGACTATGGTAAGAAATCCAAGCTGGAGTTTGCCATCTACCCAGCACCACAGGTTTCCACAGCTGTAGTTGAGCCATACAACTCCATTCTGACCACACACACCACTCTGGAGCACTCCGACTGCGCCTTCATGGTGGACAATGAAGCCATTTATGACATCTGCCGTCGCAACCTGGACATCGAGAGGCCAACCTACACAAATCTGAACCGGCTCATCGGTCAAATCGTGTCCTCAATCACGGCGTCCCTTCGCTTTGATGGTGCACTCAACGTTGACCTGACTGAGTTCCAGACCAACCTGGTGCCTTATCCCAGAATCCACTTCCCCCTAGTCACTTATTCCCCCATCATTTCGGCTGAGAAGGCGTATCACGAGCAGCTCTCTGTTGCTGAAATCACCAGTGCCTGCTTCGAGCCGTCCAATCAGATGGTTAAATGTGACCCTCGCCATGGCAAGTACATGGCCTGCTGCATGCTGTATCGTGGTGATGTGGTGCCTAAAGATGTGAATGCTGCTATCGCAAACATCAAGACCAAGCGCTCGATTCAGTTTGTAGACTGGTGTCCAACTGGCTTCAAGGTAAGAAGGTGTATGTAATGAGTTTAACTGTGACTCAGTTTTAAGAGCTGAACCTCAATCATCCCTCTTGGTTTGTACCATCAGGTCGGCATCAACTACCAGCCACCGACCGTCGTCCCCGGAGGTGACCTGGCCAAGGTGCAAAGAGCCGTGTGCATGCTGAGCAACACTACCGCCATCGCAGAGGCTTGGGCTCGCCTGGACCACAAATTTGACCTGATGTACGCCAAGCGAGCCTTCGTGCATTGGTACGTGGGTGAAGGCATGGAGGAGGGCGAGTTCTCAGAGGCCAGAGAAGACCTGGCAGCTCTTGAGAAAGATTACGAAGAGGTTGGAGCAGAGTCTGTTGAGGATGAGGAGGAAGGAGAAGAGTATTAAGCGCCTGGTGTCGGGCTAAAAGTGTCAAGAAGTTGAGCAGATCGGTGCCGTTTCAGTTTCCTGTCCAGGGGAAAACGCATAACCTGGACGTTCTTTTACCTCACTGATTCCAACATGCCACACTTTGTCCCAAATAAAAGGGAAGAAGAGTGTCTTGTCCTTTTTTGTGTTTTATTCTGTCCTGCAGTCTTTTCTGTTTTGTTACTTAAAAGTCCACTTTAAATTCTGCCGACTGCCTTTAAAAATGTTGCCACCCATTGTGCAATGTTTTAAAATAAAATCACTTAAGTTTAACCAGTGTTAATTTTTTTTTTGTTCTTAATTGTTTTATAAAAAAGGACATCAAATGCTAGTTACAAAAACATTGTCTTCACCTCTTAATGGTTTCATGCTGTTTTAGTTACATGTAACTTTTTCTCAGTGACAACGTTAAGAAAATCCACCCCTAAATGATGTAGGGGTTCATGTACTCTCCTCAAGGAGCAAGAGGGTCATTAGTTTGACTTGTTTTGGGAAAACCAGAATTCTAATGTCTTGGAACCTGGAAGGGTTTTCTCCAACAGACATGCTGGTATATGATTTATTACATTTAAATTTATCCAAAAACACGATCAAGCATCCCACCTACTATTTGGGGCCAGAACACAGGGTTACATACAGAATCCCTGGAGCAATAAGGCACCAGGCACACATTAAATACTGCACAACCTAGAGGGCCTTATTGTGTTTATAAAATGATTCATAAATGCGTTGACTGAAGGCAAAAATCCAGTCCATTTTTTTTTTTTTTAAATAAAGCCCGCCTGACCACATTTAAAAGACTTCTGTTTTTTTTAACAATTAAATTGGAACACTGTTCATAGATCACTTTGAAAAAACTTTTAGATCACGCATTTATACGACTGTAAAGGGGTCAGGTGTGGTTCATTGTGAATGTCCCGGCTAGACAAGCGGCTCAGCCAATCACATTTAAGCACTGGAACTACCTGCTTTATAATGAGGGTTAAGGGCCATGCTCAGTGACCCACGTTGGTAACTTAAGTGGACCTGGGATTTAAACCCACAACCCTTAGATCGTTGGCCCATTAGCCCACTTTAACTGAGCTGCCACACCTGCTGAAAGAGAGCCCTCATGTCTGTTGACATTTGAATGGCACGGGTTTGATTTCTGGACAAAATGTCCCTCCTGTCCCAACATGGGTTTATTCAAAGAGCTCAGGATCCCTCCCAGTTCCTGTTTGTAACATATGTGGTGTAATTCAGTGTTTTGTACACTGTCCATAGAAACAACAAAGGCTGTACAAAGAACATTAGAAATGCATGTTGTTTTCTGAAGATGTTTGGGTTTGAAATGCACAGGAGTGTTTGGACCTTAAGATTTAATGTCCTATGTCTAAATATGAAGACGTACAACAGGACTTCTAGCAACCTCGTCATCCAAACCTTAGATAAACGCTTACTTTATAGTTGCAAAATCCTTTGCAATAACTGTATAAACTTAGTCATAGAAGTACAAACCAGGTCACCGGTTTGATTTCATGTCCCACCAAGTATTTTGGCTGAAGTGCCCTTGAAGCAAAACACCTAACCCGACTGTAACCACCGCCGTATACAAGGCTTCCCACCACTTAACCAGTTTGTATACACTATATCACCAAAAGTATTTGCACTGAAAAACATGGATTCAAGGTAAATTGAAAGCTCTTAATTTATAAACACAAATAAATTGTGTGTTTGGATGTGGATGTGTGAGTGTGTGCCCAGCGATGGATTAGGTGTCCTGGGTGTATCTGCCAGTGTCCAAAATGTTCTTCCCTGGATGGGCATGGGGAACCCCACTGTGATCCTCATAAAGGAATAAATGGAAGATAATGTATGATTCCAAATGCTACATGTTTAATCACATCTAAATTATAGATTAATAAATTAAATTCTAAACCCTATGTCTTCAGTATATATATACAGTAAAACCTAATGATTTGGCCCAATTTTTCCAGATATCATTAAAGAAGACTACAAAGTGAAGTAGAATGATGACTGTCTTATGACTGAAGAATTTCTTCTCCCTCTCCCTATAGCTCTCAAAACACCACTTTTGGAATTTCCAGTTCTTAACTATTTAACCAAAGATGTCGAATAATGTCTGAGTTTGTTAGCCACATGTGGTGTGAATCAGCAGAAATACCACACTATTAAGTGGGAACCTCCCTGCTGTCTCATGTTAATCCCGTATTAAATAGTATCAAGTCTGGATAAATAACACCAAACCATTTGGTTTTCTTTTTTGTTGCAGTTTAACAGGCTTTACCTCAGACTTTTTACTTTTCACCAGACATTTTAGTTGTTTAGTATTGGGAAGTATGTCTCTTCAGTCTCTTTAAGCGTGAAATACATGTCCTGTTAGTTTAAAATTACTGAACCAGTTTTGAATCCGCCATAACACTATCCCCCCCACTTGCTTCGGAGTTGAGCGTGTAACTTTGGGCGCTTGGCATATACACACGGGACCGGACACAAATCCATTGCTGTGCACTCACATAGGCACACTATATGGGGCAATGTAAAGGAGCCAATTTACCTTGAATCCGTATTTTTGGACTGCGGAAGAAAACCAGAGAACCCAAGCGGATCGGTTTTGAACCTGGATCCCCAGCGCTAAGAGAACTGTATTAACCACTGTGTTGTCATAAAAAAAATGTAATGGGATTTATTTTATCTTAATTTGTGCATACTGTGCACTTGATACTCTTAATTAAGTATGTTCACTCGCTGGCAACTTGATTGGGTACAGCTCCTTGTTTTTACACTGCTCAAAAAAATAAAGGGAACACAAAAATAACACATCCTAGATCTCAATGAATAAAATATTTCAGTTG
>JAOUQT010000028.1:6005315-6018545 GCA_025769995.1 Xyliphius kryptos | reverse complement strand
TTCAGCCATGACTTGTCTGTACTTGGAATCGAACCAGGGACCTTCCAGTCGCAAGGCTGGTTCCTTAACCACAAGCCTACGACTGCCCCCAGTTACTGATTAGTGTTTGGGAAGCTGGATGCATGGTTTATGGAAGTGATAAATACCCACTGGGGAACTCAGGTCACAAGTGCAGGAAAACCGCTAAACAGGGTGCCACTCCATCGTATGGCATTGTAAGGGACAATTTAGACACCACTTAACCTAACTCGGATGTCTATGGAATGCGGAAAGAAACCGGAACACTCGGATGAAACCCGTGCACACTGGGAGAAAATTCAAATTCAACGCAGAAGGGTCGTCCTTTTTGCAGTGAGGCGAAAACACTAACCACTTCCCAAGTACATAACAATAATCCAACTGCATATTAAAAAAATTAGACTAACAACATACAGTATAACAGATAAGGTTTTTGGTACACTAAATGTGCGATAGAAGACGGTTATAAAAAAAAAAACGTCGAGTCATTTCCCACTAAACACTATTTTAAGAGTAAAATAATGCCCACTTGTTTATGAATTATTTTTTTATCATACAGTTCAATAAAGTAAGCGCAGACATAATAATTAATATGATACGCAGTGTAAAATGTTTCAATGCAATATAAAAGTCATTACTTTTTTTAACGTTCGCGTTTTACCATCGTCATTTCCGGCTTTGCGGTGTGAAAACAGACAGTAATTCATATCCTGTATGACCAAAAGAGCTTTACTATAATAATGGGGTTACTATGGATGTACTAGCTGAATCAGTCTACATAAAACACATGCCATACAGATAGTTTTATTACTTTACTTATTTTTTATTAATTTACTTAAAATGCTTCTTTAAAACGCTATTCGTTTTTGCACTGTTTGACTGCGGGAACCTCCCAGTCCACTACATCAGTCTCATAGTAAGAATGAGCTCCAATCAGCGGCCTCGAAGGGTCTATTTAAAGAACTAGTCCCGGTTACCGTCAACTGTCACCTGGACGTATTCATCCGCGCGAGTAAACATTATTATGGCGTGTGGACATGATTGGTTCGGATTAATGAATAACACTACTGAGGATACGATTACGTCATTTATCAAAAAATTAGGTCATGTTAATAACTGATATGTAATGATAACAAGACACAATTTAAATGTGTTAAACTATATTAATGTAATTATAATTATTGGAATGCGAGTTTTCTACTGGACATATATGGGCCAGTGCCGGTATTCTAGTTGTCTATGTAGTTATGTGCTATTTACGTGCTTATATAGATCATGTTAGCCTAACATATATCATTTAAATCAGTTCACATAATTTTCTATAGCAAATGAAACAAATAAATAAATACACAGACAATGCAATGTGTTCAGGTTTATTTCTATAGCGATTTTTACAATGGAACATTGTCAAAAATAAGTTTTACAGATATTTAATAAAGAATATAATCATTAAGTTTAAATTAGGTTAATTTTCATCCCTAATGAAATTCCTGTCTGTGTGAAGGAGTCTATAAATTGACCATGAGGGTGAGTGCGGGCTAGAAGGAACACAGACATGGGGGCTCACTGAGATATAGGGCATCCAAACGTCTCAGTTAAACAACACTCTAATACCCATAGCCTTCCAGATCTGTAACTTTACATAAGAGGAACTGGAGCTATAAGCACAATGCTTGACTAAACAAATATGTCCTGAGACAAGAGTTAAACATTAATTGGAAGACTGTTCTATAACTGGTGGGCTTTGTAAGAGAAATCTTACCGCTGTCATTTTAAATATGTCTAATGTTTAACACAAAACCTTGTAATCGTTTTTAATATAGGAACCTATTACCTCACGTATTGCTATAATATGAATAACAGTGGGTATTTTATATATTTAAAATGTATGATAAATGTACATGTTAAAATTAAAGGATTATTAGCAAATTTATATGACTTGTGGGATTGATTGGTATCTAGTTTTTTAGGCGGATGTGGTAACTGCCTAACAGCAATTTTCTCAGTGTGTGTTTGACTGAGCCAGCCATCCTGTGTTGATACTGATTGTTCGAGTAAGTAGGGATCAGACACGGGAGTATCAGAGCGACACCGCAGTGTACATTTTAAACAACTGCCTGTCTCGACCGAGCGACCCGTGTCTCTCTCAAACTGGACCATGAGTCAGCTTCGACCGGACGAGTTTAAGCCGCCTCCGGAGTGCCCGGTCTTCGAGCCAAGCTGTGAGGAATTCGCCGATCCGTTTGCCTTTATCAATAAAATTCGACCGATCGCGGAGAAAACAGGCATCTGTAAAATCCGACCGCCGCCGGTGAGTGTCGAGCGTTTTATGCACTCAGTCACAGCTTCTTCTTAACTGCGGTTCCGATATTAAATCAACGGCTTGGTTAGAACTTAGGAAGCTTGGGTGCTCAATTTAAAGGGAAAATTTCCAACATGGCGGCGCAGTGACAGTGCTTGCTAAACCAGCTGTATTGCTTTGTGTGCTTCATCTGTATGGATTTGGTTGTTTATGCTAATCACGTTATTCAGCACAAATAGCCCAATAATTAAACAAATCCCTAATCTACCATTATAAATCTATTCAAATAGTACAGCATTTGAAAATGGCTAGCGTTCTTGTGAAAAGTGCTAGTATGAATGTAAGGTGATGTGAGTGGCTAGCTGGAGTGTTTGCCTGCTAGTTAACTGCCCTGGTTATGCTAACACTCTTTATAAAGGTAACGTTTGCCAAACGTGATTAAACTTTCAGACACAGCGATTTCGCTGCAAATTCTACTTTCCCCGTTGTTATTTATATCCAAATGAATAATCATGCGTGAGACGTCAGATGATGGAAGTATTGTTGCGTTATTTGAATCATATAATGGGGAGAAGCACGAATGGAATAAACGCCTATACTTAATTCTGGGGAAATCGGGGAACTAGGCGGAATAGCGAAAAAAGTTTTCTCACTGTCTGAGAGTTTCTAGATTGTAATACTTTTACATTTGGGTTGTTAAAAGTGCGTGTGATTAGTCTGAAGTTTGAGGTGCAGGATGAGGAAGAAATTGCCATGAGCATTGAAGTTGTACAGTTCTCCACTAACCTTAACCTTACTGCATATGCATCTAACGATGTCTTTCTTGTTTTCTTCGATAAACAAACGTTGTATATTGTAGGTAAGAATATCTACTAAAGTGACACGTTCTGTTCATTTCCCCATTTCACGAAATTATCATGTAATCTGTGTACATATAAAAGAAGTCTCACAAACACTCCCGATTGAAAAAGGGCCACATGGCGAGCAGTATTACCGCATCTCTGTGACATTGAATTTGGCCTCAAGGATGATACTTTTGTTTAGGCACCGAATACAAAATTGCACACGGCGACAAAAAAGCAACACAACCTACATCCTGATTTATTTATTTGGTTTCAAGCAGAATATTTTTACAATACGCACAAGTAGAAGTGGATGCGGTATAAAATGGAAGTGCACAAACCACATCAACTGCGTGATGGTGGTGTTTGTTGATTTATAAAACTCAGTTCAAATGTATAATAAATTGTGTTTATATGCATTAAAACATCTAAAGCTACACGGAGACTTCACAACAACCATTTCAGGGTTTCTGGAGTACTTTTAAATAAAGGAAGCACTGAATTTACAGTTAATGTAAAAAATTTTAAGGTGTATGTGTGAGAGAGGGAGCGAATAAATTACGAGTCGTAGATCGGATTACACAATATGAGCGCTATGTGACGTGTCTCACGCCTCAGGACAGTCAAAAAAAACAGACCGGACGAAATGTCAAAACGAAATGTTAATCAGGATTGATAATGAATGGTCGTGTATAATATATACATCGGATAAGTGAATGCTTCATTAAAACCTCACGACGTAGCAGGGCCAACTTGTACGTTTGCAACAATTATAAAACAATGCAGGGTCGTAAATTGTTTCCACCTACGTTCAGACTTCAACTAAAGGAAAAAGTCTACGGATTTTTTTGTACACCGCTTTATATAACTTGGACGCGCAGAGACGCACGTAAACAGCTAACACAAAATGGCGTAAAGCCGACACTGTGTAGCATCTTGTACAGGCTATCCAGTAAAATTACACGTAATGGTACGAGTTAGCGCTTAGTGAAAGTGTTCTACGAAACGAAGCCTTAGTGTGCCATTTTTTCTGAGGTGAATTTATGGTTTCCGTACGGGGCCAGTGTTCACTTCAGTCGTCCTCCATGTTGCCTTTGTGGAGTGTGTGTAAATGAGCCTACTACCATCTGGCCATTTTGTGGGTCTGTACCACAACTGTTGGAAACCAAACACGAATAAAATGACTTAATTGTTTTTCCACACTAACATACATATTACCGGTTAAAGGCATATTGGGGCGAGTACGCAAGTTTGCTGTCGATGTTGTTATAGTTGCAGTTTCAGGTCTACATATATATATTTTTATTTATATAGTAGGGAAATGCATTGCATTCACGTTAGGGCATTTCTTTGTTTAATTACTGTGAATATCTTCAAATACACGTTGAGGATGTAATTCCATATCCAAAAGGAAGTAATAACCAGTGTTCACCAGCCTTGTGTGTGTGTGCGCGCGCGCGTGCGTGCGTGTGTGTTTGTGTGTGAGACAACACCCATGTAAATCATTATCCAGAACCATATTGTCATACATTTTATTACATCACATAAACAACTATTGTGACTGGTGTAAAAAGAGCATTTTATCCTTCTCTTAATTTAATGTAAATACAGTTTACAATTCAGATATCGTCCTGATATGTTCCCTGTAATGCATTTTGATACAATAAAATCAAATTCTGTGATTACTTGTTCAGAAGTCAAACAACACGACAAAATTCATTTTATTATAGTATCAGTATTGGTAACATACAGTGTGTGTGTGTGTGTGTGTGTGTTTATGCAGTATTAAACTTGGTTTTGTTTCCGTGTGGAATTTTTTTTTTTTTTTGGTAAACAGCAATGGTGGAACATTGTGAAGTTGCTAGTGGGAAGAACCCAACCGGATAAATATTCCTTCCATAGTTCTTTAGAAGTATCCATTCAATGAAAACACATTTTTCTGTGTTTCATATATTTCTAGTTTTAGTACAAGCTTAATTATGACACGATCTCCACATGCCATGTACTGTCTAACAGAGCAGGATCTACTTTAACTTTTGGCAGAGGAAGTGCTTTTGTAGCTTGTTTACCTACGTGGTTGAATAAGCGGAAATGTAGATTTGTGTGTTCTCAAGTGACGTCATTTTAGTAAAAATGTAGTTTGTAGAACAAACAAACACAAGGTACCCTGACTGACTTGTGCTATGATTCACACATGTGCTGTGTTTCAGAAATCATTCAGTTTGTAGTAAATTTTACACTTGCCTCAATTTGGATGTTTTTGATTCTGTTGCTGTTATTTATTTAATTCCACTTTTTCAAGAACTTGTTTTTGTTTAGTAAGCGTTTTGTTTATTTATAGCAAGTCATGTCTGTAGGTGTGGTTAATGATCGAGCAAAAACTTTTGTAGGTAGCGTGTGCTATTAATCAACAGATAAAGCTGAATAAAGTACAATAATAATAATTTCAACTTTTATAATGCCTTTCACAAAGTGAAAGAAAACTGCCTTTTAATATTTTTTGCATATCACACCAGTCAATAGCATCATTTGCTTATAATGTCAGCCTAGTTTATTGCAGTTTCCATATCTGTACGTCCATTTGTTTAATTTTGTTTAATTAATTCTGAGCCCTTCCCACTTGCTGCATATCAATGGCTTTTTGCATGCATAATAATACAGGGGTGTTGGATCATGATGCCATGTAAGGAAGAGAACTGGATGAAAACATGTTTATTGATGGACTGTAATTAGTACTTGTTTAATTCAGTATCAGGTTGTGCATTTTACTGATTAAAGTATTGGAAAGTCTAATCTGCCTATAACACACACTTGTCTGTTTTTGAAAAGAAGAGTTGTCTTTTTGTTATATGCTAGTGGTGTAGAAGTACGCATAATATCTGCATTTTAATGTATTGCACCAACATTTTAATTTATTCCCACTTTTGAATATAGTCTATTATCATTCATGGATATAACAATAAACTGCTTTTTAAGAAGTGTTTGTTTGACAGTATTTAGAATTGTGTTGTAATTAAATACCTTACAAAAATTCTACTCAGACATTTTTTTTTGTGGATCGAACTGCTTGCTAATGACATACAATGGCAGTGTTGTTGTTGTAGTAAATATGTGATTCACCGCGGTGTATCTGCAGTGGGAATATAGGCTCAGTTAATGGTATCACTTTTAACACTTTTGTGAAATGTGACATCAACTAGAATGTTTTACAGAAATATAGTATTTGACAGTTGAGATGTCTGTGTTTTTGATGATGGTAACGTTTAAGTTGAGTTCTTTGTTTAGTTAAAATCCCTTGTGTTTGTTTGTGTGTGTGTGTGTGCGCACGCTCAGGACTGGCAGCCTCCATTTGCATGTGACGCCGACAGACTTCATTTCACTCCTCGGATCCAGAGACTCAACGAGTTGGAGGTTAGTTTTCAACCAGCATTCGTGTCAGCATGTGGGTTGGCTGGGCTTGGGGTTTGAAAAGTTTAATCTTTTCAATAAAGCTTTTTTAGAGGTGTTTAGGGAGACATGATCAGCAGTTTTGAAGTCTTTGTAAACCTCCCCTACTCTCCTTCCATATGAAAGGAAGCACAGTTCAACAAAAACAAAATTAATCATTACCATTCTGCATTTATTTGCTAGATCATTCATTATTTTCCCGCTTTGTTTGCATTGTCTTCCTTTTATTAAACATTTCCTCTATCCTTTATTTTTCTTTTCCCAGGCACAGACAAGGGTCAAACTTAATTTTCTGGACAAGATTGCTAGGTTTTGGGAGCTTCAGGGATGCACTCTTAAAATTCCACATGTAGAGCGAAAGATACTAGATCTGTACCAACTAAACAAGGTAAGGCAATTAAAACCACAGCTGTAATATGAATGTTCTCAAACCAAGTCTTGCAGCAGGTCATGTGCTGTTAAGTAATACTCTGTCCATATTCTAGTTAGTAATGAATAGACAAAGTTGAAACAGTCCAAGCCTCTATGTAACTGTTCACTCCTGTGACATCTCTGTATTTTTTTCCTGTCATTGCTTAGCTGGTTACAGAGGAGGGAGGTTTTGATACCGTTTGTGTTGAGCGGAGATGGACAAAGATTGCTATTACAATGGGCTTTGCGCCTGGCAAAGCAATAGGTTCACACCTCCGTTCTCACTATGAGCGAATTCTCTACCCTTACAACCTCTTCCAGTCTGGAGCCAACCTGCTGGTGCGTATATTCCTAATTATTTTGTTTCACCTGTTAACCTGGATTTGTTATTTACAGATTTAATAAGATGAGCCAGAATTTAAGGTCATTTAGGATGCCTGACATCTGGTGGTTTTAAGAATCATGCAAGCAGCCATCTTGCATAGTATAAAAATATGCTCTAGACAATTTTAATTACCTCGGCTTGGTTTAAGGCAGAAATACTGAATATATTTTTTTTCAAAATTTTAACTAAACCTCACAAAAAGCAGAAGCTTCACACACACTCTCGTGCTTTTGTGTGTAATTTGCCAGACATTGTACAGGACTTGTGAAAAATAGAAAGCAGTTGTTTGAGTATTGAATAGCAGATTCTTAAAATCAGATTGCATCATGTGCCTATATACATCCTATGGCATATGTGCATGTGCAGAATAATTTACAGCTGAGGTAGTTAAAAGCACAAATAGAAGAATGCTAGCATATGTGCTCACAGCTTTTATGCCACTAGCATGTACTTATTATGCAAGGACTGCCCAGAGTAAATGACCGTCATCACAATGTTAATTAATAATTCAAGGATTATCTTTCAGGTTTTCAGAATCTGTGTGTTTTTGTGTAGAAGGTTTTTAATTTTACCAGGAAAGTTTAAAAGTCAGTATCTATGTTAAAATAGAGTGTGAGGTCACCTAAATTCTTGTATAAATCTTGACACTTTCTCTTGGTTAGGTTTCAGAGCTAGGAACCAAACTGATGATTTTTGGGGCCACTTCTGAGCAGGCAAAGGTACGTCTGCTTTTCCAATACAGGACTGAGCACCTCTAACTCCAGCTCAATAACAGAAATATAAATTAGGTTACTTCTATCAAATGTGTAACTGAGGGAATTGGAAGGTTTTTTCAGGGGGTTGGACAACATTGTGACTGTTTATTTGAAAGATTAGATTTTTGACCCTTTTTTTAGCTTTTGACTTTTCCCTGCCACCAGGGGTCACCACATTAGTGATCTGGCACATATTTTACGCCGGATGCTATTCTCGACGCAATGTTCCCCCTTTCGGGCTTAGGGCCAGATAATTTTGCAGCTCCAGTTCACCTAACATGCATGTATTGGGAACGTAGGGGACCCTGAGCACCAGAGGAACCCCACGCGAATATAAGAGAATATGAAAACTTCTAGAGAAATTTCCACGGTCGCCTCACCTGGGTATGGAACCCGGATCCTTCTTGCTGTGTGGTGAGAGTACGGCACAGAAAAAAGACCAGCTCCACCAGACATGCAGGATAAAACTTTTATAAAACAAAGACATCACATGACATGCCCTGCTTATGTCTTTAGCCCAGAGAGCTTCTATAAATTAGACATTTATAAATCATTTTGCACATATTATGATTTGAAAGAGGGCTAGTATTTGTGTAATTAACCCGCCTTGACACCTTAATGCCTACCTTTACCCCACTCTTTTTCCAATCCACCCAACCAACCCCCTCACACCACAACAATAAACACCCACGCACTTTGAAACTAAATGTCACATGTCAATAGGAAGTTATTGAAGTGGTAAAACATTGAACATAGAAAATGGTTTTTTAGATGGTGTTCAACATTAAGCATCTTTCGTATATAGATGGTAATCCTGAAATGTTCCAGGTAAATTATCAGGCAATGCTTGTGTGAATGTAGCAGTAAATCATGGGATTCGATCTCACATTGATCAAAGATACTCGGTCTTCTCTAAATTTTTCTCGACCCCAGATGGTTAAAATGGATACAAGAATACTTCAGCTTCAGCAGCATCAGAATCACAGGTGTATATGATTAAAAACAATGTTGTGAATTGACTAGTCATGTCTGAGTGGCAAAAACATATATTTCTTTCCTCTCATTTGTTGATATTGCAGATAAATGTAAGTACATGCAATATTAATGCTGACACAAAAAGATCAACGTGGTTGGGTCTGTAACCTCAGCTTCTATCCTCTAGATACTAAAAACAAAACTCTCCTGCTTCTACAGCATACGTTTTGCGTCATGCCATGTGTACTGCATGCACTCCCCCTTTCCAAGGCATATAAACCATTTCTTTAGTAGTGTAAACGTGCCAGACACGGAACATCTCCGGGATGGTCATTACAGGAAAATTACCAGAACCGTTATTGTGGAACTTTCCTGTAGTTTATATGCGAAAGAGGCTTTAGTGCATTTGCTAAAGTCTGTAATCTATTTTTTATTTATTTATTTATTTTTTGTGACCTTGACCTACGTGCAGTTAGTTTCACAATGCACTTCTTTACAAATACACCAAAGTGTTGGTGTTGGTGACTGACAAAAGCATAAATAATATTATAGAAAAAAATGATTCTTAAACACGCATTGTTTCCACCTAATCACCCTATTCTACTGTATCCCACCACATCTAGCTTTTGTCCCTCTTTTCTTTTTTTCACTGCCTGTTGAGCTTTGTATGGTACAGTAGGGAATATGCTTTTAAAATTAACAGCTGTTGCCTCTTTCTCTTATCCCGCATCCTTTGTGAAAGTGAACCCTCTGGGTAAAGTACTGTAGATGCACATCACTGGGGTGGAGTAATTTAAGAGATTAAATACGTGTATGTGCTTTATTTGTGATAATCTAGCATTTCCTAAAATAAATACATCTTAGTAAAATGTGCATGAATGTGAAATGGCAGAAAGCGTAAGACATTTTGACAGGGCATGTTTAACGCTGTTGCATTTACTTGGCTATTGCTGTAGATTTGAAAGTGAAATGTTTTTTGACCTTGTTTCTTGGTCTCGGATTTCAGCTGCTCGGCGTTCTTTGTCCTGTTTTGAATTTCATAATGCTGCCGATTTTCAGCAAGTGACTTGTCTGGACTACCAGAATGCTAGTTTAGCACAGGAACAAAGCATCTATACCCAATTACTACATATTCATGCTGTTGAAATTTGTACAGAAAGAGGCTTGGCATGGAACAAAACATTTAAACTTAAAGTATTACAGCAACATTAGGTTCTGTTCTCTTTCACTCTCCTTTCTGATCTCTGCTAACGCTATTGCTGAACATGTGCTAATCCTGTTTTGGTCTGTGAATTGATTCATTATGCGGATGCTAATGAATAATCTATAGTATTTGAGCGGGTGGTAACAAGTGTGGGACAAATTATGGGGTGATTAAAAATTATATGCATTCTGTCTTTAAAATGTATTTGAATCAGCTTCCGGGAAAGACAAATATGAAAATTTTGGTCTGATGCCCCTGATTTTCAATACACACTTGTTAGCAGGCATTATAAATATATTCATGAACAAATATACTTGCAATGAACTGCTAGTGGTGCATAACGTTTAATTTCAGTGTAGATATACATTTTTTTTGAATGAATAAATATAATTTTCAGAATAAACAAATACAGTGCTTACATATGACTTATCGATGCTTACAGATTGAGCTACCTAATGTGAAAGCAATACAGGTTTGAACGTTGTGGTAATTTGATCAGTTCTCCTTTGCATGTATTAGAAGTGTTATAGGAAGTAACTTTTTATTTTTTTCTGCAGTTTGATCAAAAGCCCTCACTACTGGAAGATGGTGAGGATAAAGAATATAAACCTCATGATCTTGTACAAAGGCAAAAGGTCCCAGTGCAATCTAGCAATGCAAGCACACCTGCCAGACGAGCCAAGCGGATGAAAACTGAGGTAGATTATATTAATAAACCTACGTGCACATACCTTTCCTTGGATCACATTTAGCAATTATCAATTTGCCTAATGGATCTCCTTTTTGTAGCCTGGCTGTGCAAAGTCAGAGGGGTGTTCTGGAGCAGAAGTTTCTGCGAACAGGCCCAATCTCAGGAGACGTATGGGCTCTTTTGTAGCAAAACCTGAACCAGGTGAGCTTCTTTGTGTGTCAGACTGTGTTTGTCATGGTCTGTGTAATTAAATATTTGTAAAGCACAATTCATGCTGAGGAAACGTGCCTCATTATGAGGAAAGATAATATGAAACAGGTCCTAGACATATTCAGTGGAGTACTTTTAACAAAGAATGATTGGATTAGGATAGGCCATTTGTTGTTGTTATTATTATTTTATATTTACTTCTGAAAATTACATTCGCTTTGACTTTTTTTTTTTCATATTTTTACAAGAATTAAGATTTTGAAAATAGTATATTCAATTCTGGTAACCTCCAGATATGAAAATGTTAATCATTTAAAAAGTCGCATTTAACTGAAAGACGCGTTGTAGATTTGCATTGGCTTAAATGAGTTTTTTGCTTCAATTATATTCATCATCCACGGCAACCTCTGTCAGTTTCATAGCCACAAATCAAAGTAATTTAAAGGCATTCCTAACTCCTCAAGCTCTTTTTTTGTTGTGTTAACAGTAAAGGAAGTACCTATTCAGATTAAACAGGAGCCAGTGGAAAGAGATCTGCAGACTGAGCCTGAGAAACCAAAAGCACGCTATAAGAAAAGTGCTGCAACACCACCTGTCAGTGTAGTGAGTCTCATATTTAGCATCTGTTTAATTTCTCTGTATACATCATGTGCTTGGGAAATTTTATGTATATTAAACAGTACTGATACTGTTTAATATACCGATACTGTTTTTTCTAATCATCCCTTGTCCCATTTGATTTGCTTCTTACTCTAGGTGGACCTGTATGTGTGCATGGTATGTGGGAGCGGTAGCGATGAGGATAAGCTGTTGCTTTGCGACGGCTGTGATGACAGCTACCACACTTTCTGCTTGATTCCACCCCTTCATGATATTCCTAAGGGTGAATGGAGGTGCCCCAAGTGTGTAGCACAGGTGTGAAGCAGGGGATTGTCTGCCACTCCCTTATATTTTACCCGGACAATGCTTGTGTAACAAAAACATCTAATCCAATCCATTTTATGTATATATCACTTTTAAAACAACGACAAGTGCTAGCAAAGTGTTGTACACATTCTAAAAGAATAAGAAGCTTAAAACAGAAATTTAAAATAAATACAAAGTTGTATAAAAAACAAAATATAACAAAACAGAACATCAAGTATAAACAATAACAACAATAAAATATATAGTTATTATATTAGTTCAGAGTAAAATTGTTTCTGGGTTGCTGTGAGAAGAGGCTATATCTTATTCGAGTATGATGTCAGTATACAAATGACTAAAGAGAATAAATTTCCCTCAGCAATTTTATTTTAAGTGCAACGCTTAAGTCTATGGAAGAATAGGCTCAGATTCTACAAGACCCCAAAAGACCAACTGATTATTTACAATAGTCTGAAATATACCTAAGCACATGCATAGACATGCTGTACGGAAATTTTACTTCCAAAATAATAAATGTTTCTACATAAAACAAGACATTTTGAATAGCAGTAAACTAAAATATGTCCGTGTTTTGGTGCACTTTCTTTCTTTTTTATTTTTTTACAGCATGCCCATGTGCATTTTGTGCAGTTTTACGCATAGATTAGCTGGTGAGTTAAACTGAGCATCTTGGAGAGCTTGACATTGAAAAATTTTTTTTTTTTTTTTTTTGCACTTAAAACCAAGCAACTAATATTTTTTTTAATCTGAAAGGTTAATCCGTTATGTTAAATGATGCATTCTTAATAGACTTGCAAATATTTTGTTAAAAAGTAATGTTTGAAAAACTATACTTATTCTGTTCATCTGTACAAGTGCTGGTCATAAAATTATAATATCATGTAAAAGTTTATTTATTTCCACAATCATCTCTTACAAGGTTTGTACCAAATTAGTAAGGTGCCTCAGACTTTTACATCCTGTATTTGGATTAGGGAAAAAATTAAATGTAGGTAAATATGCAGACATTAATGTAGTACATTTCAAGATAATTTGATTTACTTATTGCAGTATGTCTCAATAC
>JAOUQT010000028.1:5983345-6005215 GCA_025769995.1 Xyliphius kryptos | reverse complement strand
GCAAGCAAAAAAAAACTCTAAAATCTCTAAAACATGCAGAATGTAAAGGAAATAGCAGTTTATAGTGTTTATTCAGGGTCAGAACTGTCAGTATCAGACTCCCACTTCCGTCTTTCACAGTGAAGCAAAATGAATCACGTGATTCAAAATGAATTCCCTTCATTAATGTTTAAAAAAAACCTAATAAATAACATTTAATCAAACACAGACTACAGTTGCATTCGGGTGAACACGACTGACCTATCGTACTGGATTTGTGACTTTTGCAGACTTTTCGCTTCCCTGTTTTTTCTTCGACGTCTTTCACTACTGGACCCGCCCAGTCGTGACGTAATAACCTGCTCGCGAACACCCCATCCAATCGGCGCAGGCGCACGGTCTATTTAAAGAAAGAGTCCCGGTCACCGTGAGCTGTCACCTGGAGGTATTCATGCGCGCTAGTAAATACTATTATGTAGCAAAGCAAACGACGGTCGCGGATTAATGAATAAAACCGAAGCGACGTCCCTGCAGAACTGGGTCACTCTGCTTCTAAAATCATATTTAATTACAATCACAATAAAAGATATGCTTAATAAAACTACACGTGTATTTGCACTTCGTTATTTCTAAACACATTGTTACAGCGCATGTCTTAAGAAGGATGTAGTCAGCCCACCACTGCGGTAAACCACTGCTTCACTTATAGTTACCAAACAAAATAGTTCCATTTGTTTATATATCGTTGGTTAAATAACTTTAAAATAATATTTCTCTAAATTAATAATACAGAAATTTGGAGTTATTTCTAGTCTGAACTCGACCTTGATATTAAAATGGCGATTTAAATATTGTTAGGGATTCAGTCTACAGAGAACATCTTATTTTAAGGCACATACTTAATTCAATTGTGATTATTCATCAAATAATGTATTGTATTTTCAAACTTAAATGTTTTTTTTGTATTGAATTGGTTATCTATAATAGTTAACTATAATATAAGGCACATGGTGTGTGTCATCTCTATAGTGATTGGTACATGTGGTAGAGTAGAGAGGATGATGCTTGGCGTATAGTGTTTGGCGTGCAGGTAGAGTGGAGAGAATGACGGCAGGCGCTTGGTGTAAAGAAATTGGCGTGGGGTAAAGTAGAGAGGAAGACACAGGGTGCTTGGAGGGAATGAGGCGGGTGGCTAACCTGAGGCTAATACTGTAAGGGATGCTACGACTCGCATGTCAACAGCAAAGAGGATATCTGACTAAATGTGTACGATCTCGCAGCACCGCTTTGCTTCCTGAACACTTTAATAAAAACAGAATTAAAGAAAGTTATCTTGCCAAATAAGCAAATCAGTGAAACATGCCTGTAAAAATGCTTGCCATCTGGGCTTAGAATAGGTAATGGCTAGTGTATAAACAATGTAGTGTAATGCACATATTTATGTTCCAGTTTACTTTGTATGAGAAGTCTTTAAAAACATTTAATGAAATGCTTTTAAAAAAAATGTATGTGTTCGTTAGGTTACATTAAGGGTTTGTAATGTGTTTAACGGTTTTATATTTAAAGTTTATATATTTAAAATAGCTGTTGCCCATTCTACACCTGGGTGAGAGCAGTTTTTTGCTCACCCACCAATTTGGCCTCATGTCTTTCCCTCCACTCTACCCTTGTGGCAATTGCTAAATGCCAAGCACCTTGTGTCGTCCCCTTCACTCTACCTGTGCACCAATTGCTACATGCCAAGCACCTTGTGTCCTCCCCTCCACTTAACCTGTGTTGCAGTTGCTATTATAGATGACACACACCCTATATTATTTACACACAAAATAAGTAATAAAATGAAAATAAAATATATGAAAACATGTGCATATTCAAATGCAATGTTGAGTCAAAATTTTAAAGCAATCGGGGATGAAAATTCTGAGATTTTTGTATTTATGTAGACAATTGTATTTATATAGAAGATTATTATATACACTATTCATATACATTTAGAATATAAATGCATTATATATATTGGAAAATATTTAGATTGGCATTTGGCGTATCTTTGTGTTTTATTAAATTATAAAGCATTACATCACTGTGAATTTAGTGGAAGCAGTGTGGGGTCAGACGTGCATCTTGGTTGAAGATCTACTTTTTCTTGCGGATGTGGTGCGTGCCTAAGTGCAATGCGCTGTGTGTGTGTGTGTGAGAGAGAGAGAGGGGAGAGTCTGTGTTGATACTGATTGTGAGAGTGAGTGGGAATCAGGCAGGGCGAGATCAGGCATCAATTATCCGCAGTGTGAGGTCCTACCAACTTCGAGTCGCGACCGAGTGACCCTGGAATCGGACCTCGAGAATGAGCCAGTCGCGGCCGGACGAGTTTAAGCCGCCTCCGGAGTGCCCGGTGTTCGAGCCCAGCTGGGAGGAATTCGCCGATCCTTTCGCTTTCTTCAATAAAATCCGACCGATCGCCGAGAAAACCGGGATCTGTAAAGTCCGTCCGCCGCCGGTGAGTGTCAGATCCTCCCCTGTTTCCATCTTTTCCTCCTCAGAACTCATGGCGATCTGGATTTAAAGGGAAATCTTCCAACATGGCGGCCTTGTGACAGCACTAGTTAAGCCAGCTGTATTGCTTTGTGCCTCTTTATGGAAGCTTATCGACTCTCGTTTATTCCAAATCACACTTTCACTTCCCCGAGACCTGAAATTTTACTCCAAGTATGGAAAATGTTTCTCTACTTGACATTTTGTCGTTTAACACGGCGTGTTTAATTCCAAAATACGACGTGAATGCATAGATGCATCGCTGGCCCAACAGTTAAAAAGGGGCTGCGTCCCAAACCGCACACATCTCACTAAATAGTAAGTGAAAACAGCAACAACAGCAATTGTCGCAAACTAACCTGAAGTGCTTTATCATACACTTAGTGTGCATTTTAGGGCGCAGCCCATATCTATTATAAATAAATAATAAATAATCATATGTAATCGCTATTAAGTGGTTATAATGAAGTTTAAATGTAATGTTTATTAATCTGCTAACTTTTATTTGAACTCTAATTCTAATTTCGATTTCCTTAATAGGAGTAGTCGTTCAGCTCAGGTTAGTAGTTAGGGTGTAATAACTAGTTGGTTTGTAAGTCAAAGTAACAATATTTATCACTGTGCTCTACGAAATAACCAGCACATTTCCCAAATTCTCTAGAACGTGCTAATAGGTCAAGTTTAAATACATGTGTTGATATTGTAGCCAATATCATGTTTAAGGAACCAGATCATTTACTAGTTAAATGAATTAGTCGTGTGCTCCATTATGTCAATGTAAATACGTGTAACCGCCTTTAAACACACTAAAGTCACCCTTGTAAATTAATAACGTACAAATTTAAGGTCTCTGACTTCTTATTAGCATCACTGTTGGTATATAAAATGAAGTTCTACCCGTAATAACCGTAGGTTAAGTTACACTCACTTATTAAAAGGCCACATGGCAGATTTTTTATGACGACGTGAATGTGACATTGAATTCAGGCTGAACGACGAGGAACTTTTAATAACACTGCACCTTTAGATTTAATAGTTGTTGAAACGTTAGTTTAACGTCGCATCCTGAAGGTTTTGACCTGATTGTACTTTATGGGACTTGGTTTGTAGAGTCGGAACATGGTGCAAGCTGTACAACGGTGTTACGTACAGTTGCCTGGCACAGGCTTGTGGCAGTTGTACGTAACACCATGATACGAAACTCGTTTCATTTGGATTTATCGCGTTTTTAAGTTTTTCGTTCCTTTATGTTTTCTGCTGCTTAATAAAATGAATATACACGCAGTGTTTGCGTTTTTATAAAGATGCAGCGGCCTTTTGAACGACGTGTTTCTTTACTACGAAGCTGAAATAGAGTTCTGAAGGTTTGGGTGAACACAGCAGTTTTAATGTCGGAATCAATAAAACAATAAAGAGCTTTCGGATCACTCTGTTATTACTGCGAGCTACGTGACGTGTCTCACGCCGTCATTCAACTGAAGAGGATTAAAAAAAACACAACACAATGTGTTAAAGATGTACGCGGCCAAATTCAGCTATATATTTAACAAAACCAAGTTTTATGCACAGCGGTGGTTTGTGCCTCATTGGGTTTCTCCAGACCCCCGTCTTTTATCGTTTATTTCCAAACCACACGGTTTTTGTTTTAAAGGCCACCCTTTATTATCACTTTTAAAATTTAACCACTTTGTGAAATTCTGCCTTATATTTTAAAAAGTGTCAGCTGTTTGTGAAACAGAACGATGAGGCGTTACAACAGAATCAGCGACCAGGCCGCTTCACTTGCGCTATATCCTCCATGTTGCCTTTGTGGACTCAATGTACAACCATCTGGCCATTTTGTGGGTCTGTGCCACAACCGTTGTGCAGCTGCTAGGACTCAAATAAAGTGTTAATATCGTTTCCGGCATCGTTTAGTTCTTAATAAACTCAATGGTCATTTTACTTGCGTTTTAAAACGAGGAGTGACTTTAAATAGTTCCTCAGCTGGAAGCTGGATGTGTTTGGTTTGTTTGGTTTTGGTCGACAACAAAAACGGTGACGGTTCAATTATTTACTTAAACAATAATTCGATGCTAAACGACGTATTTTTTTTTTTTAACAACGTACGAAGTAATTACCTTTGTTGCGAATTACAGTTATCTTGAGTCTCCGTCCAAAATGGTGGACAATAGTTTTTCTCCAAAGTATGCGAGGAGAAACGCTATCCAAAGTTCATTTACTGACTTCTTAAAGTTACTGTTTGAGCTAAGACTGGACTATAAGTTGCATATTTTTTATTTAGTTCCATAATGACCGGCATTATAAGTAATACATCAGGACTCCATTTGATAAAGTTGGACTGTACACTGAAAATAAACTAACAGTAAGCCATTTTGGTTACTGGTTTTATTGCTTTTTTTTTTGTTTTTTTTTTTTAAATGATAAGGGTAAACATGCACAAAGGGCAAACAAAACATACGGGGTGTGGTGGGGGTAATAAATACGTTGCTGGTAAAGATGCATCACTTACACATACAAAGGCTAACAATCACTTCAAGTGTCCAAAGGATAAAAAAAATGATATGGCAGCTGATCAGTTATTGTTTGTGATGTGGCTTTGTGGTGTCGTGCTGTAGCATATTCAAGAATTAAAATGTCTAAAATATAAGGATGCCAGATTTACATTAGACTTAAACCAGCCTTTCAAATGGCTTTTTTGAGGCAGTCAAAGCCGCCATCAAAATCCTTTTCTGTTGCAAAGTAAGTGTAAAGTCAGCGACATCAATTAACAAAAGTAACCTTGGACAAACGGATATTATACATTAAAAGTTCCAAAAGTTTTTTGACATTTGACGATCAGTGGGTCATTTTCTTTTATATGAAATGGTGAAATGGTTCTGAAAGCAAAATGACGACAAAATTAGTTTGAACCCTCTGCATTGCAGATTTGCGCTTTGCTGGACCTGCTTTCCAGTTTCAAATACAAGTAGAAGATCATAACATAAGCTTTAGTCTCGCTATTCAATTGCCTCAACGTGCTATAATGGCTTTACAAACAAACAGGCTTCACTCTGTGCTTTAGATCTTTAGTTTGTTTACGTTGTCCAGGTGAACGTAATATTAGATATTAAATCTGTCTAGACAACTAAATACCGTTATATGGTGCAGTAATTTGTGATTATAAGTTTACTTGTTTTTAATGATGTCGGTTTAAAATATTGTTGCGCTCTGTGGAATTTCACCAAATTAAAAGCTATGTAATCGTCTCGACTTGTTTATATTAAAGTTTAACTTCATCATGTTTTATTGTGGGTTTGTGAACCTGTGCTCTTCTGTGGTGATGAGAGATTTACAACACTGTGACTTATTTAATGAAACGAGCAAATGGACTTTGTTTTGGTTGTTAATGTAGATCTGCATGTGCTTCTAGTGTTCTAAATGCAGCGTTAAGCTCTGTATTGTTGTTCTGCCTTTGGAAAATAGCAAGGGCGGATGGGGGATGTGGGTAGATGTAAGTGTGCTGGTGCGGAAAACTCTGGGTGAAGATGCCTGCTACAGTTACAAGGACTGTACAGTGAAGAGAGAGAATATAAGCAGTTCATGTTAACACCATTCTTACAGGCATTTTGTGGCTTCATTTTAGCCAGAAACCGTGGGCCTGTTTTCGTGAGAGTAATCCGGAAATGTCGTTTTCAGTATGGTCCGTTTTTCATTAGCTACTGTTTAGCTAGTTTACACTTTGTCACAGGAAGTGGTTTTGTAGATCGCTCACCTGTGCGGTCACAAAAAAGGAAATGTCAAGTTAGGCTTTGTTGTCTAGGGGAACACGTTAAGAAAGTAAGAAATAGATCTTGTGAATTGAAACGATCCTAAACCTGCCATGGCTGCTTTCCGTTTTATTGGACGAGGTTGATGTGATGTGTTGTTGCACTGGTGCTGTTTCTTTCGCATAATCTAGTTCTAATTTGCATTGGATTTCATTGTATATTCCTGCTCATAGAAACCTGGATACACTATAGGTAAAGACAGCTACAGCCCTTTATCAAACACGATCGAAAACGCTGGCTGTCTGATGGATGGAACAAAAACATATTCATGCGCTGCTTTTCTTGTTAGTCCAGTTTTATTTCTGGATAATAGTTTTGAGAACAACCCAGCCTGTGGTTCCACAAATAAGTTGAGTGTGTTGGATGTTGCTATACGCCTCACAGGGAGAGGCTGACCAACATATTTCATTTTACTTATCAGCACTTCCTTTTTTTTCTGCCTTCCTTCATCACCTGTCACGTAGTCCAGTCTCATATGGCCTTGTAACCTCATGGCCATTTGGTGGTCTTTCTTGTGAAATGTCTCCAACGCTGCATATAAATGAGCTTCACACATGCAGACTCAAACACTGAAAAATGGGTGTTGAAAGAGTAAAGAATACTTAAAATAAACTCAAGACTTGTCACATAAAAACTTAAGGTTGTGAGCTGGTCATCTTTTTGGTCATTTTTGTTTTTCCTGTCGTGTAAATGGAAGGCCTGATTTCACAAAAAATGAATAGCGGATAATTACTAGTGTATCGGGTGCAGAGATTTCCCAAAGTTTTTCTTTTGCATGCACTTTTACACTGAAAGGCGAACACAGACATATTTTCGCTTGTTGACCATGTATATCTGGAAATAGCAGTAAACGGATACAATCACATTTGTCTGATTTGTAGTTAATCATAAACAGGGAATCACTGGCTGTTACTTAAATTTATTTTTTGATCTTTTCAGCAACAACCTCTTTGTTTTTCCACTTAGACGCTTAGGCTACTGGCTGCTCTATTTACACATGGGTCCAGGTGAAAATTGAACAGCCATTAGGCCAGTGAACTGGCAGGATAGTTTATTTAACCATATGTGTTCAAATATAATGCTTCTGCAGTTTATATATAAAGGATTGATGTTGCTATGTATATGTAAAATAGTCATTATGTTTGGAGAGGTGATGTGAATACCCGATCTCATTCACTAACTTATGTAGTAAACTGCAAAGACATGCAGAGATTAGGTCTTTTTAACGGGAAAACTTTTTAATTTAGACATTTCCTATTTCAAATGGCAATTACAATGAAACACACAATCACAAACCGACAATTTATATAAAGCAGATGCAGAATGGGCCACATAAGATTAACTCAAAAACACCTTATATTAGGCCACATACCAATCACCATTTATCACATCCTGACAGAATGCCCAAGATATCACAGAGAAAGAAACAAAGTACATCTACCCAATACACCAAAAGAAATACTCAATCAAGCTAACCCAGAAATGGTTATTGAATTCCTTAGGATGATAAATCTGAGAACGTATATGTAAAAATATGAATCACCATTTCCTGTCATGAATACTATAAATAGAAAAACATGGTGTTATAAAACAAACATGAATTATCCATTTAAAACTCTTTGGCATTCTGTCTTTCAGCATTTGTCACACATTTGGGTCTTCTTTTAAAAAAAAAATTACAGCACTCTTTTAAATGTGCAGATGGGCATTTTCACAAGTGTCTTAACAAAAAAGAAAAAACAAAACCAAACCCTGCATCTGTGCAGACAAATGGGTGGTACCGGGGGCTTATGAGGCTGTAAATCTGGAGAGTATATCTACCTCCTTGTGATTCTCTGTTCAATATAAGTCTACTGGGATCCATTAAGAGAGCAGTGGCACAATGAAGTCCTACTTCTAAATAAATGGAAACCGAATGAGATTGTATTTGGTGTGACGTATAAACACAATTAAATCTCTTTGTTGTTCCAATAGCATTGAACATAACATCATATCAGTGGGTCTCTTTACATGCACATTATTAACCCTGTCATTCTTGGACTCTTTGACATATCTTAGTGATATACCTTCTTTCTAAATAGACAGAACCATTAATAATCTGTAATGAAATGCCCGTGCAAAACATTTTAAATATTGCACATCCTGTAACATCTGCTCACACACGACTACATGAAATTTAAATGGTTAAGATGTCGCTAATTTCTGACCGCTGTTTTAACAAATTATAATTGTTGTTTTTTTCAATCTTGTTTAATATTTAATGTAAATTACATACTGTTAGGGAACTAATTGGATCAGCTGTGTTGAAAGCAGGGGAAACCACTAAAATGTGCAAAGCAGGCTGCTTGGATCAGGATTGAGAAATTTTTTATATGGATCACTGCTGTCTGAATTAAAACATGTCCATTTCCTTCTTTCCCTGCTTGCATCACTTAAGCAAAGTATGTTGAGGTTGACATTCAAGTCAATCTTTTAAATATGTTAATTCAGTAAATAAAATGTCTCGATGGTTGTTTATTGTAAATGATATGTTGACCATTTAACTATGCAAATCTATGAAACATTGAAATTTGACCTGTTCTTCCAAAATTTTGTTAGTTTTGATGTTTAGATCTGTTTCTAAAATGGGGGAAATGCACTAAAATATTAAGAAATGGCCCGGTACAATATCTTATAATTATTAAAAATAATTCAGAAGAATAATATTTTCAGTGTTCTCAGGTTATGAATTGATTCTGTTGACTTTGGACCAAACATGCAGTCAACAAAAAAAGCTGCAATTTATTTCTTTGGCTGTTTCCTCTGAAGTAAAGTTCAGTGTACACACAAAGCCAAATCCTTTTTTAAATTAAAAATCTATTTACCGAGGCCTTACAGTGTCTCTACAGACAACCGCCCTAAATTTTGGATAGTATGCATGATAGTAAACTATATTTGAGTTCCACACTAAACAGTTTTCTCGTAATGCAGTTTAAGGAAGTGTTTTGTTTCAGGGCGGCACTTCCAAAATATTCAGTTTATACTGCTACAGTTATGCTGTGCCCTATGTTTTGCCATATCTGATCTTAACATATGCAACTTTACTTTAACTTTTGACGTACTTGCTGTAAGAACTCGAAACCTTCCATACTACTGGTTTAAAACCACTGTTCATTACTGTATTAAATATTTCTGTGATGTAGCAGCCAACTTCAAAGCAGGATTTTCCACTACTGACATTTTGCATAGTTGGTTTGTATAAGAAAACAATTTGGACAGTCTGTCTTGTTTCATCTTTTTTTTTTTTATTTGTGTTTTCAGGACTGGCAGCCTCCATTTGCATGTGACGTCGACAGACTTCATTTTACTCCTCGGATCCAAAGGCTTAACGAATTAGAGGCAAGTTTGGGAAGTTTTCCTTTTGTGGGCATGGGACTGCAACATCAGCACCCCACAGCAAGTGGTCCAATGTCTTTAGTATAGGTTTTCCTATAAGTCTTGGAAAGGCCTTAACTTTTATTCAAATGCAATAGTCAGCAGAAATGGGGTCTTTTCAAACCTAAATTGATCACCAAACTGGCAATGGATGCACAGTGTTGCTGAAAAGATATTGGTTAATGATTATTTTTCTGTGAGAGGGCTTTAAATGATTCATTCTTTTGTTGTTATGCCTTTGCTTTATTTCTCTTCATGAAATTCTGTTGTAGGCACAAACTCGAGTCAAACTCAACTTTCTAGACCAGATTGCTAAGTTCTGGGAGCTTCAGGGATGTACACTCAAAATTCCACATGTCGAGCGAAAGATATTAGACCTGTATCAGTTAAACAAGGTAAGGCATAGAAATGGAGCAGGTACTGATCAATGTTCCCAACTTCCACATTTAGTGTTTTTCTGTGCAGTATCACACAATTTCTTAACAAAAAAAGAGAACAAGGGCTTATTTGTGATTATTGTGTTTTTTTTCTGTCTGTCCCATTACCCCTTCCCCCTAATTCTTCAGCTGGTTTTGGAAGAGGGAGGGTTTGAATTGGTCTGTAAGGAGCGCAGATGGACAAAGATAGCCATGACCATGGGCTTTGCTCCTGGAAAAGCAGTCGGCTCCCACTTACGCTCCCACTATGAGAGGATTCTTTACCCCTACTACCTCTTTCAGTCTGGGGCCAACCTGCTGGTGCGTAACTCCAAGATCACACTGTTTCACTTTGGTTCCATCCACACTAATGGGTTTTTATTTTAAATTATGTGACATTTGTTATGTTCACACCTGATGTCTCCATGATAAAAAAAAAACTGGTGGTCACTTGTACAAATACATTGTTATTTTGTATTTCAAATGATTTATTAATGATTAGCTGTTACTTAAGTAACTAAAAACCTGAAGAATATATTAGCTGTGCTATAATTCCTGGATATGTCACCCTAGACAGACACACTGAAAAACTACATTTTTGCAACTTTAGTTTAGACCAGAATGTTTTTGGAACAGGGTGAGGAGGGGGTGGGGTGTACACAGACTGGGCATGGAGTTTGCCCAGGAATTGAACCCAGGATCTTCACACTGTGAGGTGACAGCTGTCTGCCTTATAATTTTTTATTAAAAAGGTTCTGAATTTTACCTTTTAGGATTTTTTTAAAAATATGGAACATCAGTATTATCCGATTTCCTTGTTTTTCATTTTGTCATTACAATACTGTCTTGTGCTGCTTATGTGTCCAGTTCCTTTGCTTTTTTGTTTTTGTTTTTTTTAAAGCCTTCTATTGTTTTGTTTTATTGTTAATGTCTGGGGATGGGCTGGCTTCACAGTGATTGGCGCCCCATGACCTATTTTGACCCCTTAATGCCTGTGTCTGCTTTCCCCCCCCCTGTTTTTAATTCTATACCCCTCCCACACACACACCTTCAATATACTGCCAAATGCTACACTTCGGTCGATAGTGATGGATGAAGAAGTAGTGCTTTGTTCTTCACCAGATTTCTGATATTTATATTTCTGTTGTTGTTTTACCTCCCCTCCTCTTCTTCACCCCTCCTTCTTTTAGCAGCCTCTTTCAACCCCAGAGAATAAAAAGACAGTTACAGTAGGGAATAGTCTTTTAAAACCCCCAGCTGTTTCTTCCTTTTCTGTGTTTGCTTCATGAAAGTGTTCCCCGAGGGTAGAACATGGTTGCATCATGGTGTCTCTCATGGCTACTGGATATTCAATCTGATCATTTGATATCTACACATACAGCTAATTGGTCTGCCTTGTTTATAATAATCAAAGCGACTAATATATCTTTAGAATAAAACTGAAAATGGCTGCTTAACCCAATATACGTATCATTGAGGGGGATAGGCTTCCCATCTGTGTAAGACCAAACGGTTCTGGTTGAGTACCTTTATGAACTCTTTAGGTTTGGCATCTATAAATGTGTGGATTAAATATAAAGATTGTTACTGATTTTGAATTATACATAATAAAAGAAAACCCAAAATGTTCCCATGTTACACTGATATGTCGTTTCTACCACATTGCTTTTTTCACAATTAAAAAAAACCTAATGTTGCACTGTAAAAACAGCAATCAGGCATTTCATTAATAATTATGTGATTTTTAAATTCTAATTTATCAATACTTTTTAAATATCATAGAATTTTTAATGTGGACTTGACAATGTCAGTGTATCATTGACTGCATTAAATAATAAGGATTTAAATTCTGCAATAGAATCACAGCAGCTCTATAGTTTTGCCCAATTTCATACTGTTCCTCTAAAGCTGCAGTAATAAGGGGCAGCTCCAAGCAAAGCCAGCAAATTTGCTCCGGTGTGGGATTTTTGTGGGATTTTAGCACACTGGCGTTCTGCGATCAGATGCCCCACCATGGGGCATGACCTGTTACACATGAGTGCTAAATTTGTGTCAAATCTCCACATGGATTTATTTTTCATTTTAAGTCAACACTTCAATATCTCTGTTTGTAATCATTTAAATGCTGTTTATTCCGTATGCTTTAACTTGATGATTTGAAGTTCAAATGCCAGGGCTGTTGAAACATTAAAAGACGAAACAAAAAAGTTTAGAATCCAGTCATTAATAATCTTAGAATAGACAGTATATTTAAAGAATTCAGTCTGGTATTAGGAGTTAATCCTGATTTATATTATAACACTTTTCTTTATCCAAAATCATTTATTTTAAAACATCCTATAATGTGATTCATAAATGGAATCATATTTTAACACAACTTATCTGCAAATACCACACTTCAGTAGAAAACAACCGGCATGTGCTGTGTGGTTTTTATTATTTCCATTTCTGTAGCTGTGGTTGTTCATCATCCTCTTTGATAACTCCATGCAGAGTTTGTCATTTCTGGTAACATTTTCTCCTTTATCAGCTGTGATCTTTGTTTAAGGGGAAACACATGGCCTGTAATGAATCTGTAACACTGTGGTGCTCATCAATGTTAAAAATGTGCAGGTCATATGTGGGAGAGGAATTGTAAATTAAGCCTTTAACAGACTTCCTATGCAGGTGCCATCAAAGTGAAAGTTATTTTTGTTATTTTATTTTCAGCTTCATCAGAAGCCCTCCCTCCTAGAAAATTGCGAAGATAAAGAATATAAGCCACACGATCTGGTGCAAAGGCAAAATGTGCAGGTGCAATCTAGTGATACATGCACACCTGCCCGGAGAGCTAAACGAATGAAAGCTGAGGTACAGAAGACGCACTAACTCCCCCAGACAATCAAAGTGTACTGCATTACATCTCTTTAATACTCATCTTTCCTGTTGTTCTCTTTGTAGTCTAGCTGTGTGAAGTCCGAGGCAGGAGGAGAGGGATGTGACAACAAGCCCAATCTTAGAAGACGAATGGGCTCTTTTGTTGCAAAGGCTGAACCAGGTGAGTGTGTGCAATTTTACCTGCAGCTTTATGCATATATTGACTTTATGATTAAAAAAAGGAACCTTCTTAGTTATACATTATACATGAACTGAATTCACTCCACATAACCGAAACTGTGTTCCAAATTCCATTTTTTACATGAAAAAAAAATCTTGCGGCACTCCACCATCCAAAAAGTTTCTAAATGACACTTAGTAGCTTAATGCAGCATATATAATGACAATTCAATTGTTTATACCTGCCTCTGTTTAGATGAACACAAAACTTATTTCCTGGCAGGAATTGTAGAGAGGCAGACACAAAACTGCCTCGGTTTTCAACTTTAAAATACTGTATGTGATTTATTTAGACAAAGACGAAAAAAGATCCCCTATTTAAAAGCAGCCGAACTGATCAGACCGAACGGCGGCGTGCAGTCTAAGCTTAAGGAGTTAATTACTTGGCCAGCCAACACTTTGGCACACTCAACACCGCCAAATCATTTTTGTGACTAAATATTTTTTTGGACCAATTAAGTGAAACTGGGCAATTTCCTACTGCACACCTGACCATCTACAGTGGTTTGCCATGGCACAGCGGTTGGAAAATCATTGGTCTAACATGTACACTGCTCAAAAAAATTAAAGGAACACGAAAATAACACATCTCAATAAACCAATGATTTCAATTGAAAATATTTATTTCTTAAACAGAACAAAATAACATGAAAATGACACTGTGCTGACAGACACAGCAAGAGAGAACTGACAAAATTCAAAAGTGACCAAGACCTCAGCCAGAAAGGATGAGAACAGAGAAAAGGTGTGTGGTCACCACCTGCAAAAGCTCTCCTTTATAGGGGGGTCTTGCTAAGTGCCTCTAATTTCTACCTGTTGTCTGTTCCATTCGCACAACAGCAAGTGAAACTGATTCACAATCAGTGTTGCTTCCTAACTGGACAGATTGATTTCACAGAAGTGTGGTTTACTTGGAGTTACATTGTGTTGTTTAAGTGTTTCCTTTATTTTTTTGAGCAGTGGATATATACACACACAGTATATATTCTGTGTTTAATATTCATTATAAATCACAGTGTAACTGTGTCACTATAACACTCTTCACTTTACATGATCAGTTAAAAGCTCGGGTGTAAGGAACAAAAGAGGGTTAGAGAAAGCTAGAGAGAGGGCAATAGAGAAAAGGAGAGCGATGTATAAATGAAAGGACCGGGGCAACAGACGGTGAAGAGGAAAAAGGACACATTGCCACATGTGGATCTTTGAAATGAGGCATTTTCTGCTCCTTGCGTACGTTTCATTGCTTTTCTCATTTATTCCACGCCTCACCTGCTTAGTGTCTACTCCAACAGCAAAACTGGCAAATAAAGAGCTGCTTATTGAACTGGGAAAACAAACTCCAATATTTCACTGTGGTTACCAGTTATTCAGTTTTGGTAATTAGATCAATTAAACTGCATTAGACACAGGATCATTAAATATCCCAAGAATAAACGTGATGGGGCTCATTTAGCAAATGAAAACATTCCCACATTTTTTGAAGCCATGAACGAGGCCATTCGTCAAAGTACAGTAACGAAGTAGTAAAACCCACAGAGCAGCGGTAACAAGAATGTTGAAAATAAAGAAAAAACAAAACAAAAAAATAAAAACACAATGAACGCGGCATCCCTATGACACCTGCAGTTCAATAAAGCAACATTTTAACAAATCTCTACTTGAACACTTACTTTGAAATAAACTGAGCTTTTTGTCTTGCTTTGTTATATTTGCTACAATTCAAAAAACAAGCTGAAAACAGGTGAACATTCATTAAGTTAAAATGTTTAGTTCTGAGATACAAATTAGGTGCTTTTAAATATATTTGAAGGCTCACGTTTTGCAACCTGCTGTGATGTTATTAGATGTAACACTTCTCATGACATAATAATAATCATAATGAACGACGAGGAGAGAACAGATGAGATTTACAAATCCAAGCTTTGCAGCCTTAAGGCAGCAAAATAGTTTATTCACAAACCTTATTGCTCTCCTATTAATCTATTCCTGGCTGCTTTACCTGAAGTCTCGACAGAATTCCAAGTGAAGGAGAAATGCTGGAAGCAATCACTCCTAAGTCTCACTCTGCAATGTAAATGAACCCACTGGCTGCTCATTTATTTTACAACAACGGCTGAAGCATTCATTAAAACACCACAATTCTTTTAAATATTTTTTAAAATCACAGTTTATTTTAGTCCCAAGTTCCTAAACATTTTTGGGAGCACTTTTGATGAATACAGTATTCATAATGCATTATAAATGCATTTTTAAAGTATTCATAATGCTTTATAACATTAGTCAGAAGCCTTTGTTACAGTACATTGATATTTATAATCATACTCATAAGTTATAAAAAATAGGTCATGACAACACTTCATGCCTGTAAAGAGAGCTTATAAGCTTTTACAAAAAGTTATAAAGTCATTTTCAGGCTTTATGTCACTGGTCTCTATAATGAATAAGTTAATAAGAATTTAAAATATTTAATAATCATTTATAATGCATTATGCCACTTTGTGTTATGAAGCTTTATGGCATGTTTATATAATTCCTTATAAATGCGGTAATGTACATCTATGGATATTAACAAAGGATTTTGACAAGTATTATTAAGCATTATGAATATTTTAAAAAGCTTTATAAATGTGTTGATAATGAATTATGAATACCAGATTCATGTAAAAAGTGTAACTGTGTTATGGAACACTTTTTTTTTTCTTTTAAATATTTATTTATTCATTATCCTCCACGTGGGATGCAGTGGGGGTTCCCCATGCCCTTCCAGTGACCAACATCTTAGGTGCTCGTCAGGCACACCCAGTACATGGTGCCAATCTATCGCTGGGCACAGACATACTATATGAGCCAATTTAGAGCATTTACATTACCTTAAATCCATGTTTTTGGACTGTGGGAGGAAACAGAAGAACCTGAAAAAAAAAACATGTGGGCAAGGGGAGAACATGGAAACTCCACCCAGATTGGATTTAAACCGGTTTGCACGTACTAAATCACTAAGCCCCGGTGCTGCCTCCTTTAAATATTACTTTATTTATTTACTTGCATTCATTAACATTTAGATCAAAACTAGATTTTTTTTGGGAGGTCGTCTCCATGAATTAGAAACCACTCCCCCATTTTGATTAACTTTAGTAAATTAATTAAGGTCCTAATGAAGTAATGCAGCGATAAAATAATAAGTAATGGAAACACCATGATTTGTAAAACCAAGTTAATAAAGGCGCAACTACTAAGTGGAAAAACAAAACCTCAAAAAATGTTTAATACAAAACGTGTATTCAAACCCTAAAACCTCCCTCTAGTAATTAAGATTTTTGTTTTTCACAATTTCTTTTTAGTATCCAGGTTTTCTAACTAACAGGAAATAAGATTTCCGTCACAATAAATGAACCGCAATTGTAGAAGATACATACCTTTGGGGAATTTGTGAATAATTTGAAATGAGAAATCATGCAGCAGTCTCGTTTCACCTTTGCTTGAAATTACTTATTTCCCCCCTTAGGCAGATATTATTTGCTCTGGATACTAAGCTTGGAGATACTCCGGTGGTTGTTTGTAAAATATTACCTGTTGTTACCCTATAAAATAAAATGTCAAATAATAACTTAAATCCACAAATCACAATCTGTCATTTTATGCCTATATTTCTCCTTTTTTTATCCATTTTGCTAGAACATTTTCTTTCTTGTCCGTCTTGCTGAGAAGATCCCCCAGCATGACTCGTGTCATTTTGAGGAAGCAGGGTGCAACAAAGCATCACAGGAGAAGCTGAGAGCCAAAATTTGAGAAAGAGAAAGTAATATTATTCTAACTGTGTGGGAGAGGGTCTGAAACTGGCTATCACAGCTAACAGCACAGTGCTTTAGCTTCCAAAGCCAAACAATTTGTGCCTTAACGCTGTTGTTACAGACATCGGATTATTTTACTGCATCTATTTTTTATATTATTCACTGCACTGAAGATTTTTTTTTATTGATGGAAGACTTTTTCTGGCTTTGCGGCAGGAGTGAACTCTTAAATATAGACATAAAGCAACGGGATCAGTGTGTTTAAGAAAACTTTACACAATAATATACATACTAACATCACTGCAATTTTACAATTTAAATAAATCAGGTATTCATAATGCATTATCAACAGATTTATAAACTTAATAATAGTATTTAATATGCTTTATAATACTTGTCATAAGCCTCTGTTGATGTCCATAGACGTACATAACCACACACAAAGGGATGTATGAACACGTCATAACGATTTGTAACACAACAGGACATACTGCATTATGAATTATGTTTTACTGTTTATTAACTTATAAAGACCAGTGACATAAAGCCTTATAACATTTGCGTTAAACAAATGCTTTTCCTGAAAATGACTTTATAAGTGGTCATAACTGTCGATAAAAGCTTATAAGCTCAATTAAGAGGTATAAAATAGTGTTGTCATTAATTATCTCTTTGAAAGGGACTGCATACATGACATATAAAAGCTTATAAATGCTCTTAACATATTTTAAGTAAAGTGTAATCATCTTGTTTTAAATAAGAATGTCTAAACATCCAAAGAATTGAATTTAAATAAGTTCATATTATAATTCATTACATCAGTTCTGTTATAAAGTCTAATGTTAAATAGTTATAACAATTTATGACTACGACTATATCTAATGTGTACATTAACAAAGGCTTATGATAAATGTTATAAAGCGTATAAAGCATTATGAATACAGGATTCATAGAATGTGTAATCAAAAATTGTAGGTCAAAAAAACACAAATCAGGGGAGAAAAAAATAAACTAAACTACATGAATCCAGTAAAATTATCTGCCATTATAGTGAGTCAACATCTCAATAAAAAAACCTTTTAAGATTTTTTAAATTAAAAAAGTAAATAGAAAAAAGAAACATAAATTAAAAAAAGGAAAATCGTAAAAATCAGTTCTTCTTGAAACAAGATTTGATAAATCTTTTAAAAGATTTTCTGACTTGTTTAAATTCTTTTTCTTTTTTTTGTGATGTAATGCAAAGGCTTTATGCTTCAACTCTATTGAAATCAAAAGTTCTAGTGGACTCTTTTTATTAAGTTAATATATTGTAAACTATTTAAAAACATTAAAATATCTCCTTAATGCATCACATAAATGATGTTTGATAAATTCCATCTGACAAACTGACCTAATTAAATATGCAATTCAAGTAATCTGAAACTTTTCTTTGTTTTTAAAACATTTAAATTGTTACATTCTAAATTAAATTAAACAAGACATCTTTTTTTTTTTTTTAAATCAGCCTTTACCAGTCAGTATTTCAGATGCATCTGTGGGACTGTGCGTGAAAGGCTTATTTTTATAGCACACTTGAGAACATTAAGATTCTATTGATGCCACATTCGGCACACAGTGTAACCATAAAAATTTCCAGAAATATATGGGAATTTTTGCAATTATGGTAGCACTTATTTGCATCCTAAATGCAGATCAAGAATCCAAATTATGTTGCAACAAAAGAAAAAGCCCCATTGTGGAACTGGATTGATTTGATTTAAGCATCTTTGTAATCATAAGCAAAATACGCCTTTATAATCTGATTTACACAAATTCACGAGGGTGCCTTTTTATGAGTAAATTTAAATAGGAGAGTAATAATTCCACTCATCTTCCGGTCGAGAGCTGTGCACAGGTGTTTGAGAGCGAGGGGAATTTATATAAATCTATCAGTCTTTGCATTATATAATGAGAACATCAGTCTGAGAATCAGATTCCATGAGCGGATGAGTTGATCTTTCCTCGCCTCAGATAGATCTGAACGCTCAGCTATTTGGCTTTGAGCCTTTGAGTCTCACACTGACTATCTCCATTTTCACTCTCACTCACACCGACACACGCCTCCAGTCTCTGCTGTTCCACTTAATCTGCCACACTGCCTGAAGAGCACAGTCAGATCTGCACGCAGTAACATATTTAGCATGATATTCACTTTTTCAATCATCTCAAAACTTTCAACAAGTTATGTTTACTGCATCTGCGCTTTAGAACAATGTGGCACATTTTTAGGGGGTGACAACAGTGTCAATTTCATTATGGCTTTCAGATATGGGTGTGTTCAGATTTTCAGATCCGTGCATGCTCCTCAGCCTGGCGATTTGGGTTTTTGACGGCACTGAGAAAGGTACAGTTCTTAAGATGCACATACGCTTCACTTCGTGCCAAATAATCTAAGAACAAAATGTTCTGCTGTCCAGTTTACTATCGAGAAGATCTGGTCCTTCAATCTAATCGAATGACAATAACACACCTCTGAGCGCTTCACATTTGAATCAATGCATGAAATATAATACATTATTTTCCCAATTTTTTTTATCATTCTGTTATTTGTTGTAAGTTGGTGCTGAATGGTTGGTGCAGAAAAAAAGCCTCTGCATCAACTTAAAGAAAATGAAGGAGATGATCTCGGACGTCAGCCATAGCAGACACATCCACCTCCCTATACACTTGGGAGGATCTGCGGTGAAAGTGGTCTCCTGCTACAGGTATTTGGGCCGTGCACCTGAGTAACAACCTCACCTGGAGCCACAACACTTCCAGTTTAGTCAGGAAGGCACTTCAGTGACTCAACTTTCTCCATTATTGTACATTATTTACAATAATCCACACCGCTGACCGCTTCACATTCGTATAAATGTGCGATATAAAATATATTATAAACTTTTTCTTATCATAATGTGTTGGTAACCAAATTATAAAAGCAATACGGCATTTGAGGTTGTGCATTATTGTGAATAAACCCAGAAAAGTGTAACTATCCTCCACTTGCTAGTCATGCCAAACATCCCTTTTCTTTTGTTTTTTTCACAATAATGTCTTTGTCTTTATCTTCATGTCCCACATGCGATGATAATCATAAAGTTCCTTGAATGCTTGTAAAATTATTAAATCGTTACAAAAATACATTATTCTGTTACTCAGCGATCAGAATTCACTTTGAAAACTGTAAAGGACGTAGATTAAATCACAAAAAAAATATTTATTATCTATTTTCCTTCAATAAACACATCTATCAAATGGTTTTATAAAAGCAATAAGGCAATCAATGTTGTGTATTATTGTAAATAAATTACTGTACTCCACTTTGCCTCGGGACTAACACACCTATGTCCCATGAAATATTTACAATAATGACAATTACATGTGGTTGAACAATTATTTATTTACATTTCAATCCTCTTAATACCCTGGACCGGTTGCCGGTTTATTTCAGGACACGCGTACACACACACACACTCACGCTGTAAGAGGGGAGTGCCAACTACTGCACTGCTGTGCAACTACGATACACAGGGTGTACTGATTCTTCAGACCAATTGATATCCCTGCAGTTTGAGTCCCTCAAGAACAGTAATTCCAAAAACTCCATCTTTGTATTTCACAACAACTAAATCACTAACGGCTGAATCTATTCAATAACCCAAAGTGTGCGGCGTTTCTAAACAAGCTTCTGCGTCTTTGATGCATTGTTAATTTGACCTATTCATTAATCATAAAAAAGAATCAACTGCAAGGACTCCTGGGAGTTAATAACACTTTTAACAGGCAATTAGATCAAATTTCACTTTTCAACACAGCATGCTCAAGAACAAGAGATTCAAGGAAATAATAAAAGCTTTTTCACAGCTATTTTACAGAGCGAGCAATAACACTCTCTCACACACACACTCTCTCACATGTAGCTGGGTCAATGTCATTTCCAAGGTCAACACATTTTGAAATCTTGCTCTGCTAATGCATGCACCGCCCAGAAAAAGGAAAACGTAAGTAAAAAAAAAAAAGCCACACCGTGCGACCTACACACGATGACCGGGACACAGACATGCACACTCACATGTCTGCACACAAACAAATACACGTACACAAAACACACCAAATGCTCTGAAAACAGTCTGCAAATGTGAAAAGCAATTCAAATAAAATTGGCGGTAGTAAATGACACTCGATTACCATCCTAAATATACTGTCAAAAAGCAATTTGTGTCGCGCATGCCAGAGGCCTGGAATTTGCACCTTATTAGGGAGCCTGGACTATCATTAGGATCTCATTCTTTCTGATTTCCTTCCATCTATTTTCTCTCTCTCTCTCTCTTTTTTGCAGTTATTCGGCAACAGAGTAATTTTAAAGCAAACTGATTGCAAGATTGAACAAAAGTGTAAAAAGACCAAGACTTTATTATTACTTTGGTGTAGTACCTGCTTATGGACATTGTTAATGTGAACATCTTTCTTTAAAGCCAGTATGAGTTTATATAATGAAAACTACACCTGAAAAATCCTACATTCTGCTTAATCCTTTATGCCTATCCAGGGGAGAATGTCTTGGGCGCTGGGCCAATACACCCAGGACAGGGTGCCAATCTATTGCTAAGCACTCACTCACACAGACACACATACTATATGGGGCGATTAAGAGCAGCCAATTCACTCTGAATACATGTTTTTTAATTTTAGGTGTTAACCGGAGAAAATGAATATGGAAACTCCACCCAGATTGGGATTCAAACCGGGAATCCCCACCGCTGAGATTCGAATGTGCTAACCACTAAGCCAGAATTTAAATAGAAACAAATT
>JAOUQT010000028.1:5966154-5983245 GCA_025769995.1 Xyliphius kryptos | reverse complement strand
CTCAATACAGGAATGCAGTAAGCCACAACAGGCTTTTGGTTTCGAGCAGGCGCGCAAGGAATACTCTCTCAAAACCTTTGGAGAAATGGCAGACTCCTTTAAGTCAGACTACTTCAACATGCCTGTTCATGTAAGCAAAGAAATGCCAATTATGTCTTGTTAGTTTAAATTGTTTCATGTTAAATGACGGTGGAAATAGTAACTTGGATGTTTTCGCATACTTTGTTACTGTTATTTTGTGCTCATGTGTATCTATGCCTTTTTGTGTAGATGGTACCTACTGAGCTGGTAGAGAAGGAATTCTGGCGCTTAGTGGGCACTATCACAGAGGATGTGACGGTGGAGTATGGAGCTGATATCGCTTCCAAAGAGTTCGGCAGTGGCTTTCCCATTAGCGGCGGCAAGTTCAAGGTTGCGCCACAAGACGAGGTAAACTCTTGGATATGGATACAAATGCAACTGCACTGTAAGAGATGTATAGATATATTTAAGGGGAAATGTTTTAAAAGTTTAGAGCCCATGCAATCAATTAAATTGCTGACAAGTAAAAAATGTGAAGGATGCGGCTGTGGACATGGGAGGACGATCCACACCTTTTGGAGTTTGTTCCCAATGGCTGATTGCTATACAGTAATACATTAATTAAAAAAGGTTGACCAACCTGTTAAGTGTTTTTAATCCAGTGATTGACCTTAGGAAAATGCTAGTCTGCATGCAATGTAAAGTCAGTTAGTGTTTACCAAATGTTCTAACTTTCAGGTAAATATGAAAAGAAATTGGAACACTCTGATTTACCTTTAATGGTGTGATATGTAGTGTTAATTATATAGGAGGGTGGCACGGTGGTGCAGTTCATAGCACGTTTTTCTCCGGGTGCTCCGGTCCCCCCCCCTACATTATTGTATAATGTAGGTATTATACAATATGGGCTGTCTTTACTTTTAATTCACTTTAGTTATGCCATCTTTGCTTTTTTTGTCTTATAGAAGTACTTGAGCTGTGGGTGGAATCTTAATAACATGGCAATGATGAATCCATCTGTGTTGACCCATGTGACTTCTGATATCTGTGGCATGACCCTGCCCTGGCTGTACGTGGGCATGTGCTTCTCTTCTTTCTGCTGGCATATTGAGGACCACTGGAGCTACTCGGTTAACTACTTGCATTGGTATAAGCAACTTCTTTTCTCCCGTTCTATGTGTTCTTAACTTATTTAAGCTGGAAATATTGTTATAGGCATCAGATATTTTTAATATTATTTTTAAACCCTGTCCAACACTAAGAATAATGAAGTCGACTGTACCAGTTTCAGTGTTGATGGTAAACATTTTATAGTGTGAGTCCATTTGACTTGTGCTTAGACCGCTAGGAAATTTTTTCATATATTGAATCTTGATAAAAATTCACTTTTGCTTGTTATGCGGCCACAATCACCTGCCTTTTTTCAACGATGTGATATTACAATATTTAACAGTAATACAGAAATGTGGAAAGTCAAGGCATTTTATATTTATAGTCTGTTTGAACTGATAGGATTTGACAGGTATTTCTGTACCTTGATTTTGTGATGGATTATAGTTAAATATTTTTATCACGTGTTCTGGTGATATATTGTGGTTTTATGCATTCACGGTTGGCACAGCAGCTCAGTGGATAGTGCTGTTGCCTCGCAACAGGAAGTACCTGGGTTTGATTCCTGGGTAGGGCGACCCGGAAAATTCAGTGTGGAGTTTGCATGTTCCTGTGTTTGCGCGGGTTTACTTCGGGCGCTCCGGTTTTCTCCCACAGTCTAAAAACCTGTGTACACGTAAATTGAAATGCTAATAATAAGTATGTAAGTCAGTCCGGTCATTAAAATAGCTATTAATCAATAAACGATATTATGCATTTGCTGCATTGTGTGTCTAGGGGAGAGCCAAAGACATGGTATGGAGCTCCAGGATTTGCTGCCGAGCAGTTGGAGGATGTTATGAAGAAGCTGGCACCAGAGCTGTTTGAGTCTCAGCCAGATCTTTTACACCAGCTCGTTACCATCATGAACCCTAACACGCTAATGGCGTATGGAGTACCAGTAAGTCATCTAGTCTGTCCAACTCTCTTTATATCCCCCGCACATGTGCGCACACATGCACACATTGGGTATATTGCAAAACACACACAAACTTTAGGATGCATTTTAGCTCTCTTTAATGTCATGTGAACTCCTGGTTTCACAAACACTTTAATAATTCTTTCTTTCAAGGCTTCACAAACAGCACACATACTATAGATGACTTCTCATCTGATCGAACACCATCATTATAATGTTAAATCACTATTTTAATTTGTGTGCTCATTTCTTATACAGTAATTACTATTGTAATTACTTTACTAATTAAACTCCAATTCGGGCAATTCCCAACTTTGTTTCTCAGATTTACAGGACAAATCAATGTGCAGGAGAGTTCGTCATCACATTCCCAAGAGCATATCACAGTGGATTTAACCAGGGCTTCAACTTTGCAGAGGCTGTGAACTTCTGTACTGTGGACTGGGTTAGAAATATTTCTACTTGGTTCATACACTTACACAGTATTTATTACTATATCTGAATCTGAGATTCTTTATATAGTAGCATATCAGTTAATATTTTGGAACTCTTTAGATAATCAGATTCAGATAATGCGTGCCATTTTCTTTCTGTAGATGCCATTGGGCCGCCAGTGTGTGAATCATTACCGCCTGCTTCATCGTTACTGTGTGTTTTCGCATGATGAGATGATCTGTAACATGGCAGTCAAAGCTGATAAACTGGATGTGGTTCTGGCTTCATCTGTGCACAAAGACTTGGTGCTAATGATCAATGAAGAGAGGGAACTCCGAGAGCAAATTCGCAAATTGGTGAGCGCAAGTATCAACATTATCGGAAATTCAACCATGCAAAAATGTGATTTTTCTAAAGCAGCTGACCAGTCTACTTCTGGAAAACATTTGCATAGAAGTGCTTTGTTCTTGCTTTTTGACATAAACTTGGTCAACTTTTAGTTATAGGAGACATTGTTTATCCTAGTTTCATGTGGTTTTCCAGTCATATTTTTTGTATTTGTGCATTTGTAGGCTCCATTCAAATTTGTATGCTTGCTCTATTTTTCCATATGAATTCAGTTTAGTGATCTGAATACACTCGGATGTTTTAATGACATGCTTGGTGTGCACTACTAACAACCTGCATGCCATACTTCTACTGTGTGTAGTTTGCATGTTCTCCCAAAATCTGTTTGAATTTCCTCCAGGTGCTTTGATTTCCTTCCACATTCCAAAAACATGCATGCTTTGCGATGCCAAATTTCCCCCTCCCACTGATTTGTATGAATATGAATATAATCTTTTATGTGAATACATTAAATAATAAATTGTAATTATATATACTGTATAATATGTAATAAATAATAGTAATATGTAAATAGTAATAATATTCAAATAGTAATATTTTGTGTGCATATTTATTTATTTCATATGCTTGTGCCTCTCCCTCTATTATTCTGTCTTTCCCTAGGGAGTGGTGCAGTCTCAGTTGTTTGAATATGATTTGCTGCAGGATGATGAAAGACAGTGTTCTAAGTGTCGCACCACCTGTTACCTGTCTGCTCTCGCCTGTCCATGTCGACCGGGTGAGCAGGTGTGTCTACACCATGCACACGACCTCTGCTCCTGCCCAACCTCCAAATATACTTTCAGGTGAATAGTCAACCCTTTCACTTCTTGCTATATTCAGGGTGGTCCAGTTATATGAATACATACAGGTGTGTGTATGTATGTGTTTTTATATATATATATACATACATACATACATACATACATATAAATGGCCCACCCTATATTTCTTAAATATATAAAAATGGAATTTTATAGCATGGAAATGGCATAATTCAGTTAGTCTGTGAGTTTTGCATACAGGTTAGGATGGATTGGTTACAAATGGTTAGCAGGCTTTTTTCTGTTAGTTGCTAGTGTATACATTATATTGTAAATAAGACTCTTTAATACATTATTACTTATATTGCAGGTACCGCTTCACACTGGATGACCTCTACCCCATGATGAATGCTGTGAGGAAAAGGGCTCAAGAATATGATGAGTGGGCCTCAAAAGTAAATGAGGTTCTTGAAGCCAAACTAGAAAAAAAGCGTGGTGAGTTTTGCGTTAAGTAAACTTATTGAACAACACCAAACGATCACTAGTTTAGGGACTCCTCGCAGGTGGCATATGATCATTGATAAAGTACCCCAATTGATTTTACATCACAGTTGACTCTTATGCTGTTGATCTGCACAACAGAAGGCAACATATAATAGCTGTGGGTGAATATAAGGACTATGCTTGTGAACACAAAGGTTTGGTGTTAGTGTTTCAGCAAAAGTTGCAATTGAGGGCATTTCCTTTGTGATGGTATCGCGGGTTTACCAAAGGTGGAGGTCAAGAAACATGTAGCAGAGAGGTCATACAATGGGCAGCAACATGTGGTTGACTCTAAAAGGAAGTATCTTATGTCACAAGTGCCATTGCAGCTACTCAGTGGAACAGCTTGCTCACCAGTACAACAGAGGGCCAACTGCAATAAACTTTGATGTCTTAATTAAAAGGGTAGACCAAGCTGTTATTAGCCAGATGTTCCTAATTCAGTGGTTGTTCTGTGTATATTGTAACAAGCTGCAGGAATTTGAAAGTGAAAGTGATGCATTTTTGCCACTATGTTTTACACACAGCGGAATTGGTCCTCTGCATTTAACCCATCTGTGCAGTGAAACACACAAATACACACACAGTTGAAGTGAGCACACGTGCATGGAGCAGTAAGCAGCTAGCACAGTGCCTGGGGAGCAACTGGGAGTAAAAGGGCACTTCAGCCATGACTTGTCAGTTCTTGTAATTGAACCAGGGACCTTCCGGTCGCAAGGCTGGTTCCTTAACCACAAGCCTACGACTGCCTCACATTAATATTGCACAATAAAAAAAATTACGGCTATTCAAGGTGTACAATAAAATTAAATTCATTTTGTGTGTACACACTCGGGTTCTCTTTAGTTTCCTTCAAACCATTTATTTATGGTTACAACATTTGATAGTACTTGTTTATCTAGTTCAGTAAACACTGTGATGTCTTTTGTTTCTGAAAATGTGATCTAAAAATAAATGATAACAGACTGAAAGCATTTCAGTTTTTGGGCCAATAAAATATTTTTGCATGCCAAGAACCAAAGACAGCATTTGTGTTACCATCCGGAATGATTTCAGATTAGACACCAACACTTTCTCAGTGGAAAAGGGATAATGGATCTCTCATTCTGGTTCATGAGACATTAGTTACCAACGAAGGCATGTTATTAACATTGGTAGTAAAATCTATTTCAGTCTGTCTGTCTCACCTATGCTGTGTGTTCTTTGCAGACCTGTCTGTGTTCCAATCGCTTATTGAGCAGTCAGATCAGAAAAGATTTCCAGATAATGATTTGTTACGTCACCTGAAAGTGGTCACTCAGGATGCAGACAGGTGTTCATCAGTTGCACAGCAGCTTCTCAATGGAAAGAGACAGACTAGGTACAAATGTGTGCACCCACACACAGGCTGGTAAATGCATTGCATTATGTATTGTTCATTAAGTTATGACATTGGTGTTTGGCATTTGTTTTGTTAGGTATCGTGCTGGTGGAGGAAAAACTCAGAACCAGTTGACTGTAGAGGAAATGAGGTCATTTGTGCGTCAGCTTTACAACCTGCCCTGCAGCTTAATTCAAGCCCCCTTACTGAAGGTAATATGAACACGTGCGCATGCACACTTTCTTGCTTTATCCATGAAGAAGCAATGAAATCTCCTCAGTGCAGCTATTTCTAATACTGATTACTCATGGGTAAAACTAGCAACTGCCTAAAACATGTAAGACATGTCAATGCCTATATTCAGAAGCTGATAGTTTGGTCATGCTGAATCATTTTACATATTTTATGGACCTTAAACATTTCTGAACATTTATGTTTATATGCATCTAATCCAAATCAAACCAAATGAAGCTCCTCTTATGCACAATATAACAATGTTGGATTGTACTTAAGTAGCTAAGCTTAGCTTGTATCATGAAAAACACACATCAGAAGGTATGGTATACAAAGATGAGTTTTTTATTAATCACCTAAAATAGAAATTCCATTCAGATGGGTTGTTCATTAATTTATTCTTCACTGAATGATCACTGGGTAAGGAACACCTAAAAAACCTGTGTGGTTAATTACAGCACACGTCTGTCTGGGAACAGACTCCATACGTAAGCTGACCTATTGCATCCGATTGTGACATGGTCACACTTTCAGTGATCATAGTGCACCAGATGTTCCTAATCAAATGATGTTTCAGTGTGTATGAGTTTTTTAACTTTCCTTGTATTTAATGTGTGCGTCTCATGTTATCCTCTTACTCTCAGGACCTTCTGAATCGTATCGAGGATTTTCAGGCACACAGTGAGAAAGTTCTCTCTGATGCAGTGAGTGCAGATTCTGTAATCACAATTCAGGGCCTACTAGATGAAAGCTCAGAGTTCGATGCCTATCTTCCGGAGGTTCCTCGGCTTCGGGAGCGTCTGGAGATTGCTCGATGGTTAGCAGCAGTGTGTCAGGCTGAGGAGTCAGACAACAGTAGCCATGGCCTCACATTGGACACTATGCGGCAGCTGATTGACCGTGCTGTGGGGTTAACTTCTGACCCTGCGATAGAGCGTGCAATGGCTCGGCTGCAGGAGCTGCTCACTGTGTCTGAGCAGTGGGAGGAGAAAGCGCAGGCAGTGCTTAAAGCCAGGTGGGGTCAGCATAGGGTCATTTGAAGCATATTACAATCTGCTTTACACTGAGGCCAGTGCTGCTCAAATGTTACATTTGCAACTCTCTTTGCATGTGTGCATTACTTTGACTGATTACATTTATTTTGTTTCTGCTGTAGATCTCCAGAAAGTGTGGAATTTCTGTCAGCCATTTTAAAAGAGATTGAAGCAGTTCCTACATATCTGCCCAACTGTCTGTTGCTGCGAGACTCTATTAACAGAGCCACAGACTGGTTGAAGGAGGCTGAGGCTCTGCAGGTAAAGCACAAAGTAGATCTTTTTAAATGCATTAATGTAGTATTCCTAAACATAGTGCACACAAAATAATTGTTCATATCAATAAATAATCTGTTTATTGCAAATGTTAAGTACAGTTTGGTCAACAAGTAATTGGACTGTGATGCATTGTTCTCTGTCTTGCCACTGTATACAACCACAATGTATTTGAAATAATGCAAGTTTAGATTGCTTTGTAGCAATAGCTTGCTCTGAGGCTTAAAATCCCTCTGACCACTGTGCAAGACTTGTATGTGTCATTCCCAAGGCGAATTGACGCTATATTGGCCGCAAAAGGAGGCCATACACTGTACTAATAAATTATTGTGGTCTGAAACCAGGTGTTTCAGTTTCATTGTCTAACCCCTGTACAACACATCACCCTATTGCAAGGATTTCCAATGTACAACCTGGTTCTAAATGTGGCACTTGGCCCATTTTTAATTAGTTATCAACAACCAAAAACATAATGACATATGGCACACACATGTAACAAACTGTATTGCAATTCTTAGTTGTAACACTATCTTCTTCACCAAATGAAATATTGAAAAAAAAATGTTTGCCATCGGTGACTAAAATTGCATAAACAATGTAACATTTCTATAGAAAGTGAGTGTGAAATGTCAGATGAAATGGGAAACTGACAACTTGCATGAAATCAGGTGCCTGTTTGCATATTTTAATTGATTTTGCTAAGTTTACTTAAACTTGACCAAACCAAGTGGCCTGTCTCTTAATACATATTTCTGTGCATGACCCTCTATTAAAAAAAAGTTTGGACACCCCTGGCGTATTGACACATGACTAGTTTTATGGACAGGTGTTTCCTCTAAAAAGGGAAATTTTAAGAAATGGTTGATTCTGCATGTGAAGGTGCTTTAAGCAATATGTGGTCTAAAGGGGTGACAATTCAAATTAAGAGAAACTGTAATTAAAAAAGCCAAATAGACATACCTTCCAGAGAAATGGTAGAAACTTGGGGCACATAATCCTTTCTCTAAATAAAATTGGAATGGCCTGATAAGTTTAGTGATACAAAAAAAAATTGGAGATCAGAGAAGACAAAAGTCTGCAATTATATAATTATTTTCATAGTGATGGAAAAAAAGAAGGACTCCCAGGGTGGGACAATGTGAGAAATGTGTGTGGTTTGCATGTTCTCTATGAGTTTGTGGCTGTTTTTTTCCAGGTTCCTTTTCCTCTCGCATTCTAAGCAAATGCATGTTAAGTTTAATTGGTGTCTCTAAAGTAGCCCTGTAAAGTCAAATACTGTAACATACTGTAGCTGATAAATTTGATTTTATGAAAAAAGTGTCTGAAGTAATCACATCTGGACAATATGCAGATAGTTGCATTTAAATAAATTATGCAATATGAAAATTCTATTTCTTTACTATATATGTATACATGACTGTATCGGTTGTGCTAGTTAATCAGTTTCAGACAAGCTTACTAAACATGAAAGTTTACTGTGATGGCAGATATTGAGTTTTATGTGGTTTTTAGTTGGGAGGGCGTGTCCCCATGTTCGACACGCTGTCAGACTTGGTACTGAGAGCTCGGGCGATTCCCGTGCATCTGGAACCATTGGAGAAGTTGGAAGCACTTGTCTCTGAGGTGCAAGCCTGGAAGGAGTCTGCAGCCAAAACCTTTCTTCTGAAAAACTCCCCTTTTACCCTTCTGGAGGTACATAAATCTTTCAGGCTCTCATACATTTTTACTGTATCCATGAACTGTTTTTAAATTGTAAAATGTTTTTTAAGCAAACAATGGTCTTAATTCCAACTATACATTCACATATAAATGTCACTCTAGTGGAAATTTAATTTCTCTCTTTGCTTCACGCTCTCCAGGTGTTGTGTCCACGGTGTGAGGTGGGAAGCTTTTACAAAAGGAAGATGAAGAAAACAAAGGGACATGCAGTGTCTTGTGGTAAAAAGAGAACAGGGAGACTGGACAGTCTCTGTGATGTAGAGAAAGCCCTGTTGGAGAGTAAAGACTCTGCATCTTCTGTGAGTTCACACACAGTCTCAATGTATCGCCCATTTTAAATTGATTTATATTATATTACAACAGAAAAATGTTTCATGACGCCAAACCCGAGAACATTTTGGCAAATGTTAAAAAACAAAGCTCTAATCGCGTGGGGATTCAGGGTCTTGGTAATGGCATTGCCTAGCCAGCAACACAGGTTGCAAGGCAGGAATAATAGGACTCACACACTAAAGGCATTTTAGATACACACACCCCAAAGATATGCTTTAAAGGTATGTACATTTAAAGGTAACAGGTATCTCTAAAATGCATGTATGTGTAAGTATTTGTTACATTATTTATTGTCACGGTCATTAAAAGTGTTAAAAGTAGTATTTTGTGAGCAGCACAGTTAGTACCACTTCTGTCCACAAAATACTCGTGTTCACAAGTTTTACATGCTTTACAATAAATACTTTTATATAAATACCTTAGTCAGCAATTTCTTTTTCCAGTTGCACATCACACATTGGACTGAAAAATTCATTCGTTAATGGTTTCGGTTTCCATATTAATTTTTTCAGATGGTGACGCTTGCTGAGGTCCGTTTGAAGGAGCTGGAGTCCTTGGTGTCCCTCCGTGTAGCTAACGAGTCTAAGCTCCTCCCAGCAGCTGACTGCAGCGCACTCAAAGTGTGTGTGTGTCAAAAGCCTCCCATGGGTGCTATGCGTCAGTGTGAGCTGTGCCGTGATGCTTTCCACACTGTGTGTGTACGAGGCCAGGGGGAATCTTGTGAGTCCCAGCCTTGGCTGTGTGCTTTGTGTCGCCATTCAGCAAAACCGGCTTTAGACAGGATTGTGCCCCTGATGGCATCTCTTCAAAGGATTCGTGTGCGTTTACCAGAGGGTGATGCCCTGCGCTACTTGATTGAACGCACAGTAGACTGGCAGCGGCGAGCCAGAGAGGTCATGGCCTTATATAACCTTCCTGCAACTGAACATGATCAGCAGGGAACATGCTGTACAGGTGACAGCGGCGCAAAAGTGAGTGTGGTGCACTGAATAACAGTTTTCTTTTAATACAAATACATTGTTATGCTTTTATATGAGAATGCGTCATGAACAGAATATGACCAAAGATGTGAGCCAGTCTGTTTTCTCACAAGCAATGCTGTATAATGGATGTGTTTCTCCTCATCAGCGTCATGACTGGAACAAGTGCAGTCAGCAGCAGTCTGTTTTTTACCTAGAGCAGCCCTGCATCCCTCGCCAGAGTGAGTAAACATCTTTAAGGTCTCTAGTTCGGTTATAGATATCATATACCATATTGTGGTGTATTGATAAAAATGAGAGTTTTGTCAGTGAGTGGAGAAATGCTGAGCTATTTTAAGGTATTATTTGGTGCACTAGTTCACATACAGCCAGCCACTAGTGCACATAAACCCGATTTACAAAAAAGTTGATTTCAAAGATAAATTTAAAAAAATTATAAAAATGAAATGCAATGATGTGAAAGTTTCAAAATTCTATATTTTATTCTGATTAAAACAAATGACATCAAATGTTTAAACTGATTTAAAGAAAGAATTTAGGTGTTTTTTTATTTTTGTGATAACACATCTCAAAGTTGGAAAAGGTACTTTATCTCAACTTTGTAGAGGGCATCATTTCCCCTCTTTCATGCATTTGGATATTAAGTGGTTCCTGAATGAAACGCATTGCCTGTAATGAGAGGTTAAAGGTATAGTGCTCAACTAATATACAGTATTGTTTCATTGCAATTTATAGATTTGTAAAAACCTGCATAAACAATTCTGCTTTAAGTTTATATATATATATATATATATATATATTATACATATACTGTAGATTTGCATTAGTATAACAGTTGTCACTGTTAGTCACAAACAGTATCATGGAAATATTTTAATATTTGCCCTCCTGTATTAATCTTGTACTGTGATGTTTTTCAGGCCATTTTTAGATTTAATGCTTTGTGGTGGGGGGGGATATACAGGTGCACAGGTTTAGAATTGTGTGTGTGTGTTAGGTCTGAGTACAGAGCTGGAGGAGCTGATGGTGGAAGGACTATTGCTGCAGGTGTCACTGCCTGAGACTCAACAGCTATACACACTGCTACAAAAACGCTCTCCTTCCCAGTGCAGTCCACAGCATACACACCCACGCACAGCAAGCGACAGCCCACAACACACAGCCAATCACACTCGGGAACACACCTTACCACATAAGGAGGTAAGAGTGTATAGCACAGCTGGCTTTGTGTTTGTATATGTAACTGTCAATGAATTTTGACAGTTTGTCTTTATTCTTCTCAAAAGAGGGACCTAGTGACTCCAGCAGAGAAGAAAGCAAAGCGGCGGATGGAGAAAGAAGAGATGGGGCTGAAGATTGACATGAGGGAGCAAGGCATTCCAAAAAGGAAGAAGCAGCGGATGAGAAGAGGGAAGACAAAGGAGAGGAAAGCAGCATCAGTGTCTGCATCTCCAAGTTATTTGTCCGACGTGTCACAATCTGACGACTCTGAGGAGGACATGTCCCTCTGTCCTGCTGAGAGTTGCCTTCAGCCTGGAGGAGATGAGGTGTGTGAGATTTTATGCATGCTTGTGTATTTAGGATTTGTAATTGCTGAAACAGTTTGTGTGGTGATTCTTTTTTGCAGGTGTTCTGGGTACAGTGTGACTGCTGTAACCAGTGGTTTCACATGATCTGCGTAGGCGTTTCTGAAAAGATAGCTGCCGACGAGGACTACATGTGTGTCAACTGCAGCACACCTTAGTGCAGGTTAACATGATCAGAGATGATCCAGAATGTAGAAGAAGATCTGAGGACTAGGAGGAGAACTACCAGTTCATCTCCCCTATTTTCCCTTCTGTACTGTCTTTTTCCTGGTTGTGTACCTGAGTGTTCCCAACACCCTCTGACCTCCAAACTTTGTAACAACGGTGCTATTTCCTCTTTTTTTGGAGTTTGGTTTTGTTGTTCTGAACAATGCTATTTGGTCATTTTCTTTTGTATTTTTTCAACGTTATCTCCTATTTGAACTGTGTGTGGTTGTTGATAAATACAGTTATGCTAATGAAAATCATTACATAGTAGAGTGTGACACACAGCATGGATTTCCGACCTGTTGTGTTGTCGACAATGAGAGCGAGGTCATTTTGTTCAAAGCATGTGGAAAAACAAAACAGAAGGGTTTCTCTGGGACTTCTGCATGCTGAACACAAACGCAGAACACAAATTTGTACCAAATGTCTACAATAAACAAATAATTTTTTTGGATAACTCAATGTTATGTACACATGCATCTGGAATAATATAAGTTCTTTGTTAATTTTTTTTTTTTTCATTTTGTAGATTAGTTTTATTTATCTGAGCAATAATATCAGTAAGCTTTTGGGGACTTGACGTGTATATGAACTGTGTGAAATGCGTGCTGCTGCTTTACAAGTGATGGTTATTTGTACATGAAGTGTAAAGAATAGATGGTACAGTTTGGGTTGGTGATTAGTGATGTAGCAGCCAGAGAAGAGATGTGTATAAAATAAACTGCCACACTTAGGGATATTTTGTGGGGTGGGAGGATGGAGTCGGCAGCTGGGTTTAAGCTTGTTTAAAATGTACCAGTTTATAGTGTGGAATAAATGCAGCCTTTTGTTCTAATTTATAAGAAATAGAGTCTTTTTTTAAACGTATATTTAATATTCATAGTGTGTTAGTCATAAAAATAGCTGAAATTGTATATTGCCACACCAACTTTGGCAAACCATGTCTTCATGGAGCTTTCTTTGTGCACATAGCCTTTATCTTGGAAAAGGCTTCGTACTCACAAGCATATAACTGAATGATCACTGGAATAGATGCCCCAATTGGTTGGTTATGTTATAGTTCTCTGTCATATAAGGTGTTTACCTGTCCACCGGTTATGGGTAAAAGGAGTGAATTGAGTGATTTTGAACCTGACAAAGAGGTGGAGCATGGAGGTGCCAGTGTTTCAGCAAGAGCTGCTCCAGTACCATGCTTTCACCGGTGTATGAATAGTGGCAGAACCATTAGCAAACAATTAGCTGAAGATCACCCTGTGTCTAGCCTCATATGGTTGATCTGTGAGCCAGGTGTCAAACTATAAAAGGGAACTAATAGAAACTTGTATATAGAGGATTTTTGCTACCTGTCTGGAGGTCTTCCTGTTGTAATTATGTAACTGGTTATTAGCCTGGGGTTTGTAATTCAGTGATTGTTCAGTGTGTAGTGTTTTGTAGAACCATTTAAACAGAGAGGTAGAGACTATAAAATGGCAGCATGTTTAAAACGGTGATAATGTTCGTTATGATGCAATATGTTCAGGGATGTATAAATGAGTTTGACATATGGTCTTTACAGTTAATTAAGCACAAATTGTTCATCTTTTGCAAACCTGATTCCAAAAAAAGTTGGGACAAGCTGTAAATAAAAACGGAATGCAATAATTTACAAATGTCATAAACTGATATTGTATTCACAATAGAACATAGACAACACATCAAATGTGCTATTTGGTCTAAAGAGGACAAGGACGACCCAAGTTTTTAGCAGCGCTCATTTCAGAAGCCTGCATCTCTGATAGTATGGGGTTGCATTAGTGTGTGTGGCATGAGCAGCGTACACATCTGGAAGGACACCAAGAATGGGTTAACATTCCTATCTCTCAATCTAAGCTACTTTTACTCAGTTTAACATATGATTACTATTTTTAAATTGCTAATTTCCACTGCCCCTTTTTTAGCATTATCTACACCGACTTTTTGTTTATTGCGGATCTCTGCACCTATCTTTCATTGTCTTATGTATATGTAATATAATATAATTATAATTACATATAATTATGTAATTGACCATGCATCCTGTGCCTATACATGCTTTATGCTTTTTAGGATTCTCTGGCAGAGATGGAGGAGAAATATCGCAAGGCCATGGTGTCTAGTGCTCAGCTGGATAATGAGAAATCGAATCTGGTGTACGAGGTAGACAATCTGAAAGACTCGATGATGGAGCTGGAGGAGCTTCTGGCTGAATCTCGTCGTGAGTGTGGAGAAAAGAGTAAGGTGTGTAATAATGAGAGCGGTATTCTAGTAGGTAACCTATCACTAGCTTAAAAAAGTGAATTAGTATGCACCCTAGATTCACACTCTGGGCTCTGGATGGGCTTGTGTTGTTTAGACACAATATCTGAAGAAGTAGAAGTAAACATGATGAGGTCAGGTGACCAGCCAACAGGGGTACTATGGCTTAGACCAAATGCAAAAACAGAAAGAAACTGTGCTTCACAGTACTTTGAAGTACAGTACAGTAATTTTTCCACCTTCTGTTATGTTTCTGTTATGTTTCAGCTTTATTCTATAATGAATTAAATAAATTTTTTACATCAGAATTCTACTCACAATTCCCCATAATGACAAATAAAATCAGTTTGTTTACAATGTTTGCACATTTATTAAAAATAAAAAACTAAACTTCACCACCTATGCTAAATACTATGTTGCAGAAATTACAGTCTCAAGTATCTTTGAGTATGATGCTTCAAGCTTGGCCACACCTATTTTTGAGAAGTTTCTCTCATTCCTCTTTGAAGAACCTCTCAAGTACCATCAGGTTTTAATTGGAAGCTAAAACCCAACCACACAGCATGATGCTGCCACCAATTTGCCTCACTGTATGGATGTTACCTGGTTTCCTCCCGACATGAAGCTTATCATTTATGCCAAAGAGTTCAATATTCGTTTCATCAGACTGGACAATTTTGTTTCTAGAGCACCCAGTTCCTTGAGCTGGCCATCTTTTTCCATTTATAAATGATGGAGGCTACTGTGCTCATTGGGACCTTCAATGCTTCAGAGATTTTTCTGTGCCCTTCTCCAGATCTGTGTACCGATACATTTCTGTCTCTCAGTTTTACAGATAATTATTTAACTTTATGGCTTGGTTTGTGCTCTGACATATACTCTGAGACCTTATATAGACCCGTGACTTACCAAATCATGTCCAACTTAATTTACCACATGTGGACTTCAATGACGTTTTCAGTAAAGTCATGGCAAAGGATGTGAATACTTGTAAATGTTAGTAAATCATAAAGAGGTATTTTGCTAGAATTTTTAAGGACAAAAATTAATTTAATCTATTATAAAATAAGGCTGTAACATAACTAAATGTTGGATTTATAAAGGCCTTTGAATACTTTCCAGATGCGCTGTATATAACTAATGTTAACTATAAATCTTCCCTATTAGCTTATTTAGCTTACTTAGCTTAGCTTACTTAGCTTACATAAATCAACAAAAAAATCTCTTTCACTTGCCTCTTCCTGTCAATACAATCCAGAAGGTTGTAGATAAAGATGGCTACTTTTTTGCACAGATTTCACAGAGAACCGTGTTCACCGGCAATGCTCATGGATAAGTTCCTTAGCTCATGCTGTGATTTCCACTATTGAATCAGTTCTGTTTTTAACTTAGTAGCACCCGATGGCCTAAAAACCCCGCATCCAATAATGAAAATTGGTCTTGTCTCCGGAGCAGAGAGATTTCTCCGGCTTCCTTGAATCTTTAGATGCCATTATGTAGATGATGGAATATTTACATTTAAAAAAGTTCTTTCACTGAGGAACATTTTTTTTTATTTCAGATTAATAAACTATTTAATTACTATTTTTTATAAAATAGTAAAATGTTTATTTTTCAAAATCTGTTCTAAAAATTGTAGAGATATATTATTATTTTTCAGCTTGGAATATGTATTGAATATTGTGGTTTTGATTCAGTTGCTCTTACCATTGTCAAATTCAACCACTGTCAAATTAAATACACTCTCTTTTCAGTACCACGTTTATGCCGTGTGTAGAATTGTTGTCCAACAGCAAGAAGGCCCCAGGTTAAATTTCAAGAGTTTTGAGTTAGCATTTCCTCACCATGTAGTTATGGGTTTTTTCTGAATACACAGGTTTCCTCCGAAACTCCAAAAACATGCAAGTTTTTTGTAACATTAATGTATAAAATAAATAAACACCACTTTTGCATCTATGCATCATGTTATCAGGACCTGGAGCGGGAGAAGCATGCCCACAATATACTCCAGTTTCAGTTCAACGAGCAAAAACAAACACTGAAGCAAAGTGATGAGCTACTGACCGTGAGTACTGTTTTTATGTATGTACTGAAGCAGTTCTCTTCTCACCCTTTAAATCTCTTTCTTGACTGATTACCTTTCACAAACTTATTTTTCATGTATGTTTCTTCTTATCTCCTTTTTTTCTTCTCTCCTTACTCTTCGGGTTGCATACTGTGCTATACGTCTGCCAGGAGATCCGTCATTTACACGTCAAACAAGAGGCCTTTGTTAGGGAGATTTCTGATCTACAGGAAACTATTGAATGGAAGGATAAAAAAATGGGGGTATGCTTCATGAGGCTTAGAGTACTGTATTGTTTGAACCGGCTGTAGAAAACAACACTGTGTGCGTGCGTGTGTGTGTAATGTTTAAATGTGTATGTATACTATTCTTTTAACTAAAACAGTTTTGGCTTCTGCTCAGGCTTTAGAAAGACAGAAGGAGTATTCTGATGCCATTCGAACTGAGCGGGATGAACTCAGGGACGAGGTGGTTCAACTTAAAGACGTTTTAAAAGTAAGATCAAAAATACAGTTATGTGTTAAGCAATTAAGTAGAAATGTGTCTACATCCTTTGTAATGAGTCAGCTTGTTGATCAATTATCATATTACACTACAGAGCACTGTGTAGGTTTTGCAGCAAAAAAGAAGCAAGTTTGACAGTCAATGTCTCCAGATGAACTGTGCCAAGTTATTTTTGATTTTTGTATAACATGTAATATGTAATATACATACTCATGTATATTATAAATATATATATTTAGGGTTTAGACATTGAAACTGAAACACCTGTCATTTTAGTGTGGGAGGTTTCATGGCTAAAGTG
>JAOUQT010000028.1:5940217-5952507 GCA_025769995.1 Xyliphius kryptos | reverse complement strand
CAGGAAGAAAGTGGTGACTACCCATCAATCTGGGGAAAGCTATAAGACCATTTACAAAAGATTCCAGCTTCACGCATCCACTGTGACAAGAAAAATTATTTACACATAAAGGGCACGAAGCATCTCTGCAACTCTGGTGCAGGACAACCATCAAAACTTACACCCACCAGCAAGCACCAGAAAAATAAGAGTTGCAGACCTCTCTATCACCATCTTGGATAAAAAAGGGAAGAACGAGAAGACCCCCCCCCCCCCCAAACAGTAAAGCATTGTGGTGGAAATGTGGGCTTGCTCCTCTGCCTCTGGATCTGGACAACTCCATATTATCCAGGGAATTGATAGTCAATTCCCAGGACTATCAACAAATTCTTGACCAGAATCTCCTGGCATCAGTCTGGGAGTTGTAGCTGGGACAAAAATGGATGATGTAACAAGACAATGACCCAAAGTATTCTAGCAAAACTATCACAGAATGTCTTAAGAAAAAGACGATTCGCACTCCGGACCTCAATCCCATTAGAAATGCCGTGGCAAGATCTAAAGTGGGCGGTACATGCCAGATGTCCCTCCATCCTCTCTCAACTGGTGGAGTTCTGCAAGAAGGAGTGGACAAATATCCCAAGATGCTGATGTGAGACACTCGTCACTTTGCTGCTGAAAATGTTACTTTCCCCATCGTGGGACATTAAAGGCATATCTTATTTTATTTTATAATGCTTTTTACAGACTTAATTTATAACTGGTTTGTTGCAGTTTGGAATGAAACAAGGTAACCTGGAACAAATGCCTACAGTATCTTGGACTAAGATATATTGTACTGAAGCTCTATAAATGTACCAACTGTCCCCTGTACAAGACCCAGGTGTTTCCAACTAACTGTTGTGTGTAAGGTTGTGTAAACAGAGTCCATGCTCTAAGTGCTGTCTTCACTCCCACAACACAGGACAGTTTATTCTGCTCTATAGAGCAAAACTAAACAAATACACTGCAAGATGCCTCTGGAACTTACATTTTCAAACTCGATTTGCATGTTGCGCATTGCTTTTTCTTCAATAGTGATATTGAATGAACAATAGAATTTAGGAGATTGTTAACTCATTAGTTTTTCCAAGAGCATGGTAGGCAATGATGCCAAGTTTCAACCTTGTAGGTTCATGGAAAGACCTCAATGGGACACTATCTTGCATACGATGGTGATATAAAACAAACCATTGAATTTAGGAAATTGGGAAGCAGTTATTTTTTTAGGACATGATCGGGAATTAAAAAGCCAAGTTTCAGATCTGTATGTACTCAGGAGGACCCCGATGTACCATTGGTGGAGTCTTGCGTTCAGTGGCGATATTTCCTGAACCATGAAACGTAGGAAGGTGAGAAGTACTTAGTTTTTCAGAGGACCTGATAGGGAATCACAATTCCAAATTTCAGTTTTGTAGGTACTTGGGAATTAGGAGAATTTGTGATTGAGTGAGTCAGTGAGGGCTTTGGCATTTAAATGGTTATAGATACCAAACGAACAGTGCAACCTCGATTATATTATATTTATTACATAAATCTCTAAAAATGTACCGACCCAGGTGTTTCCAACTAACTGTTGTGTGTAAGGTTGTGTATACAGAGTGCAATCTTCACTCCCACAACACAGGACAGTTTATTCTAAACTATAGAGCAAAACTAAACAAATACACTGGAACCTACTTTTTTAAACTCAATATACATCTTACGCAGTATGTCTGAGGTGGACTGAGCTTGACATGTTACCCCAAAAGGACCATGAAAGTTGTGCGGTGTTCTCCAGCTTAGTGTAATAGAATAGAATGCTTTTTATTGTCATTATACATAATACAATGAGATTTTAAAGCTTCTCCTTTTCAGTTCAAACATGCTTGAAAAATAGAGTAAACTTTAAAAATAAATTGAGCAAAATATACACTATTTTACAGCTGTTTAAATATAAAGTAACAATGTTTTGTACAGGTATGGATAATGGAATGGCAGTATACACTATTGTGGATTTACATTGGTAAAAACATATTTTTACAGATTGTACTTTAGTAAATATCGAGAGTATTAAATATTTCACAGTGGGTGTGTAAAAAGTATTAACAATGTATGGGTCTAAATATTGCACAGTAAATGTTGTCAATAAAATGAATGTTATAAGATACTGCACAGTATAATGAAGTCCAGAGGCTGAGAAGTCAGTCCATGTGTGAGTTTAGAGTGATTATTGCTTGTGGGAAAATAACTATCCACATGATCTTGTGTACACCGTTCTTTGGTGGATACGAGGTTACAGCAAGTGTTGAATGCTATAGGCTTGAACAGGTGCAGTTAACATCTTGGAAAGATGATACATGACAAAGTGGCTAAGAAGCTTTTAAAAACATCATTGAAGAGAGCATGTTGGAACCCTGGGACAACACGTTCAGACATACAGTACTCCCCTCATGCACACTGCGGCATCCTTTTTCTGAGTTAGATAGATAGTCTTTATTGTCTCAGAGGGCGATTTGGTTTCACAAGTCAGTACGCATTCAACACAAATATAGTGCTTCCATCTAACAACGAAAGTGTAACATGGATCACTAATCCTTCTTCCAAACCCCATGTCCTAGAATGCATCAGTGCTAGTAAGTCAAATTGTTACATGCTGCCATGGCAATTGGGGCAAATTGTCAGCATATGTAGTCTTTTTAAGTGTGTATGTAGGCCCGATGTTGAGATTGAATTATTTAGAATGATTAAATGTGGCTGGAATGTTCTCTATTTGAAAGCAGAAATGATTTGAACTTCATGTTCTGGCTCTCTATTAGCTGGAATTCCTGGCGCGAGAGTTCCATGCCTTGTGGCCTTATAAGGGCACTGCCGAGAGTTTTAAGACTCCTTTAAACAACAGCACACAAATTTAGATGGCAGACACATTTCTTTACCAAATCCTAAGAATAACTCAGTGCCTACAAATCCATGTATCGTAATTCTTTATTACATTTGATAATGTGGGAAGTTCAGAAACTTTATGTTTATAATGATAACCATGGTCCCAGTTAAATTCAAACAGAGGATAGCATTATTATTTCAGTTAGTCTTACTCTTTAGTACTTTGTGCACTTGGTACTTCAAATCTTGGCAAAGTTTTTATCCCCCACTCAATACCGCAACCTCCACCCCATGCACACCCAGTACCAAAACCTGATCTTTGACTGCAAATCATTGCATTATTACAACTTAAAATGTATAATACGTACATACCTTCGGCTTAATCCTATACTAGAGTCACTGGGGTTTCCCATGCATATCCAAGTAAGAAAGTTTTTAGCGGATGACAGGGTTTCAAACTATCGCTGGGCACACACACACACACACAGAGAGGCACCATGTATATTAAAACAGCCAATTTACCTTGAATCCATGTTTTTGGACTGTGGGAGTAGACCAGAGAACCTGGAGGAAACCCACGCAGACATAAGTGTCTGCTAAATGACAATGTAAATGTTAAAGTATTTTATTCATTTATTATCTTTTGCTTAATCCTTTATGAGGGTCATGCGGGGGTTCCCCATGCCCATCCAGGGAACAATGCCTCAGGCATTGGGCAAACACACCTAAAACAAAGCACCAATCTCTTGCTGGGCACACTCACTCAGCCCCACACGCAAACACACACTATATGGGGCAATTTAGAACATTTAATTTACCTTGAATCCATATTTTTGGACTGTGGGAGGAAACCGGAGAACCCAAAGGAAACCCACACGGGGAGAACATGGAAACTCCACACATATCAGGATTCGAACTGGGGATTCCCAGCGTCAAGAGGTGAACGTGCTAACCATTAAGTCACCATTCCGCTAGTAAAAGTATTCCAAGTTTGCTATTAAAGCATTAAGGCACTTGAGGTTGTGCATTATTGCGAATAAACCATGGGAAAGAGGTGTTCATAGGCACGACTTGCAAGTGGAGTGCCGTTACACTGTTCCCATGGTGTGATTAAAAAATGCATTTACTGAATGCAAAATTTGCTATTAAACTTGCCTTCCGCGACAGAATGCTGTCTGTTTTTTTTTTTTTTTTTTAAATGAACCCGAACAAGTAAAGATTTCCTGTTTCTACAACAAATACTGCCACCTAGTGGCCAAATTACAGAACACAGTTTATGGAAAAACTTTGGGAAAACAATATACTGTATTTTATATCGCATATTTAAATGAATGTAAAGTCAGTGTTGTTCACACCTGAGTGGCTTATATTCCGTTACACTGCCATTTGAAAAGTAAAGGTAATTGTGATATTAAAAATGGTTTTATTACAGTTTTTATTTTACATTTAATTGTGAAAAAAGGGACTACTGGACCCCAGTCATCTTCACTTATAAAATTTGGCCCTCTTTGCAAAAAGTTTGGACACCCCTGGATCATGCTTTTTTTTTTATGAATTCTTGTATTGTTAATGGAAGAGTTGAGCCACTTAAGTCTTTTGAATCTTTTCTATCTCACATAAATAAGACTTTTAAATGGTCTGGACAGTGGGGGCCTTTCTAAATTAGATTACTTATCTTTGTTGACAAAGTACATCATGGGTTCAGCAGCAATACAAATGTTCAACATTTAATCACAGTAAAATAGATCAGAATAAAAAAAATCTATATAGCTGCTGAGATATTGCATTCGATAAATGTTCTTTGTAGTTTAGAATGTATGTGCCAGAAGGTACTGAATGTAAACACCTGTGCGGTGTATATTAATGCAACTGTAACTTTTTTTTAAGCACAGAGTGTATAATGTCACACAGTCCAAACAATTGTTTTTGGCTGTGTTTAATTTTTTTGTATGGCTGTAAGTGAGCTGTTTCTGTTACAGGGCACAGCCTGATTTATGTCCGAGAGCGTGCAGACCCTGCACATGGAGGTATAGGTTGGATAAAAACAGGGCACCCAAAGCATTAGATGTCCAGGGTGGGATGGACCTGTCAGTAACGTTCTCCTGAGAGTTGTACAAGTTGTTAATGGAATGCTACAAAGCAGCCAGTCAATGAATGACTCTTCTGTTCTGTGCCAAGATGCTGTGACTGTAACTTTTATCATAAAATGCGCTAGATAAATAAATTTATATTCAATGTTTATTGACTTTACTTATTTTAATAGGCCCAATTTCTGCATTAATTATTCCGAAACTGTTCTCTATACATATAAATGTCAATGCTTTTATAGCCTCATGTCCTAAGTACTTCTCACCTTTCTATGTTTGATGGTTCGTTCGAGATTTCCATCAAACGCAAGACCCCACCAGGATCATGCCTGGGTCTTCGTGTGTACCTACAGATCTGAAACTTGGCTCCTTCATGTCCCTGAAAAAATGAAAGGCTTCTCACGTTATTAAATTTGATGGTTCGTTTGATACCGCAATTGAATGCAAGATTCCTCTAGTGTCACTTTGGGGTCTTCCAGACTACCTACAGTGCTGAAACTTGACACTGTGGTTATCTACCATGTCTTTGAATAAAATTACGTGTTTTTGCTTTCTTACGTTTGATTGAATTGAACGCAACACCTCGGATGGATTGGGGTATTTACGACTGCCTACAAAGCTGAAACTTTGCTCCGTCATTCCTTAGCATGTCATTTGAAAACTTGCTGATAGATTCACTTAAGATAGCAACCGTGTGGACATCGTAGTCACAAGTCAAACTATATTCATTTCACATAGACATTGCAGATTTTTAATTTCCACCAACCTCACTCAATAATAATATGTTAATTTTAAATATATAAACTCCAAAGCATCACTTATTCATTCATTTAACTTACACATTGTTATCAAGTTCTCCCCCATAGTGCAGCATGGTGTTCCGCTAGTATATTCACAATTAAGGGCATCAAACAATTAAGGGCATTTCCACAAACGCAAATCCATATAAACACCTGACTGGTTAGTTGATTTTGTGCAACTGTGGTAATAGAACTAAATAAAACTTTGGAATTTAACAATTAAGGTCTGTGATTTAATATTTTGTCAAATTCTGTAGTCGATTTTGGACATTTTCAGTTTAGATCCACAGATGGAATTTGTCTGAATCTGTTTTTTTTAATTGAAATATAAAAATAAGAGCCACCACCTTGAGTAGCCATTAATTTCCTTAAAACCATTGTTCGTTTTGATCCTTAGGGAGATGCTAAAGGTGAAGGTCGTAGACAGGACCGTTTACGAAGAATGAGAAGCAAAGAATATCGAAGCTTTTCCCGGTCACGGAGCCGTGACGCATCTGAAATAGATGAGGCTAAAAACGGAATTTCAAATGTCAAAGAAGAATTGAATGTAGACCAAATACACAATGATGGAGCTATCAAAACACCTGATGTTGAAGAGTCATCGAGCAAAAAAACAGCATGTAGTGAATCAGAAAGAGACGAAGAAAAGCTAGAGGTTGAGAAAGAAAAAAATGAGCTAGAAAACAAAACTGACCGCCAATGTGGGACGCCTAGGAGAGAACAAGTTAGCAGCAAGACTTCAGAGCTCATCTCCAAACTACAGAAAAAAGAAGAGAAGAGAGAGCCGGAGAAAAAAGACCTCATCAAGACAAGTGAGAACCAGAAGACGAAAGGGATAATATCCAAGTTACAGGCCAATCACAGTTTGGAAGAAGGTGTGAATAAGCAAAAAGTAAATCAGGTGGAAAACAGTAGAGAAAGCAAAACAAAAGAGTTTGTCTCCAAGCTCGAGAGACAGAAGTGCATATCAGATCATAGCAATGTGGCAGAAGGAATGAGTAGATTGAAAAGCATGGAGGATCGTGGTCCGGATGAGAAGAATGGGAAGGAGGATATTAGTGTAGAGAAAAGAAAACAATATGTCAAAAGTACTGTACCTGGAACAGAGAATGGGAAAGACAAACAACAAACTGAATCTGAGCACGTAAAGGGGAACGTCAATGAGCGTGGTCAATGCACCGTGAGTGAAAAAGAGCAAGTGATGGAGAAAGACGAGATAAAAGATTTGGTGAAGAAGACTGAGATGTCAAATAGTGGTACTGAGGCTGGTGTTAGTGGCGATGAGCAGTCCGTCATGACTGAGGATGATGATGAAGAAGACTTTATGGATAGTGATACAGGTTCCAGCATGTTTGATGACCTCCTGGAGCAGGTGCGCAGCGATGACCCCGAACTCACCGAACTCAACATTAACAATTCGGATGCTATCAAGACAGACACCCTTATACAGTTTGCTGAGGGGCTTCGCAAAAACACTCACATTACAACCTTTGATCTTGCTAACACAAGAGCAGACGATCACGTAGCCTTTGCTATTGCTGGAACCTTACGTAATAACACCACGCTAACAGGACTCAACCTGGATTCCAACCTTCTCACCGGTAAAGGAATCCTGGCTATCATTCAATCCTTGCAGCACAACGCAACTCTCAAAGAGCTTCGCTTTCATAACCAGAGACACATCTGTGGAGGGAAGACGGAGATGGAAATTACTAAGGTTCTCCGGGACAACACGTCTTTACTGAAACTGGGTTATCACTTCGAGCTGGCTGGCCCAAGAATGACCATGACCAACATTCTCAGTCGTAATATGGATCGCCAGCGGAAGAAACGTCTGGAAGCACAACGACTTGCAGAGCAAAACAATCAAACCAGCTCTAAGACATCCAGTGAAGAAAAGAAAAAGACTTTACCTGACAAGTCCAAACCAATTCAGCCGAACTCTGTGGAAAAGAAAGAATCCATATTAGCAAAAGTTTCCAAATTTAGCAGCCCCTCTCCAGGCTCCAAAACTTCTCCTTCGAAGCCCAAAAGTGACATTTTAAAGTCAACAGGGAAAACAGGCACAGAGTCTAACCCAGGCTGCCCTCCACCTCCTCCACCTCCACCTGCACCGATGCTGGATGTTCAGGAGATGCGGAAGTCCCTTACCCCCGTCTCACACCGCAAACAAAACAGCGGCAGAGTGTCCGGTCATGGAACAGAGAAAAGTTCAAGAGATCAGCTGCTGGCCTCTATCAGGAACTGCAACATGAACAAACTCAAAAAGGTACAATCTTTTGAAATCAGTCTAACTGTCTTTAACAATGTATGACAGAAATGTTTGCACATTTGTCCTCCATCAGGAATTCACCAAAAAAGTCCAGACCTTGTAGTTTTGGATAAATTTAAGGTCAACATTAAAGCACAAAGTGCGTAGTGGGCAGCACATCCGCGCTGGGGATCCAGGTTTGAATTTTAATGCTCTCACTGTGTCCACGTGGGTTTTTTAGTTTTCTCCCGCAGTCCAAAAACATAGTTTCAAGGTATATTGGCTGCTTTAAATTGCCCATATATAGTGTATCTATGTCTTTTGTGAGTGAGTGTGTAACCAGTGAGGGTTTGGCGCCCTGTCCATCGTTCGAAACGTTCTCCCCTGGATGGGCATGGTGAACCCTCACTCCCACAACCCGAGTGTAAAGCAGAATAAACACAATTAAGTGAACAAACCCAGCTAAAATAAGATTTGATTTTACTGTTAGATGCTGCTGTAATGTGTAGGGGAAGTTCACATTAACCAAGAAGGGAATTTTGGAAAACAGAAATATGCAGAAATTTTACTGTGAACTGTATAAAAAAACACTCTGTGTATGAGGTTTACCTGGACAAAAAAATAGCAGCCAATCTAACTACTTTTTTTCTATAAACTTGCTGGAAGCTTTATCTATGGATATTTGCCACATAATCAGGCATTCAAACCAGCAAATAATGCATTAGAGGTTGTGAATAAATTACGGGAAAGAGGTTTTATTAGGCACTACGCAAAGCCGAGTGTAGTTACACACCTTTCCCCCTGATTTTTTTTACATCTAATGGCTGTATTGCAGAACACAATTTATACACTAATATTGTCACAATTGACACTTTACAAATACTTATTCAGTAAAATTCTTTTTTTTGCACATTGTTTACATAAAATTTCCTTCTGAATCAATAAAGCATTCTTTCTACCTACCTACTTTAAACAACTGCAAATGGTTTAGTGCTTATCGTGAATCGGCTCGCAAAAATGTATCAAATACCAGAGGTGTGCATTATTGTCACAGCCAATCAGATTTAAGAACCGTGTTGAGCAAAACATCTCAGAATAAATAATTGGGACACAGGGTGAAAATATGCAGTTGACCACAGTGCAATGCTGGTTTCTTGGAACTGAAAGAAATGTCTGATTTCAGTGGGCATGTCCCACTAGATATGTGTTCCAGTACATTTGTTTATATAGTGTAGACAATGTGTTACTGGATTAAGAACTGTAAACCCAGGGCAAAACTTATGGCTTTTTATCTATCGCTGAACACACACACTCACACAGCCACACACACTATAGTACAGGGCAATTTAAAGCATTCAATTTACCTTGAATACATGTTTTTGGACTGGGGGAGGAATCTGGAGAATCAGGAGGGAACCCACGCAGACATGGGGAGAACATGGAAACTCCAGCCAGATCGGGGTTCGAACCGGAAATCGCTGTGAGACGAATGTGTTAACCACTAAGCTGTCGTGTCTCCCACTGCATAAACAAATACTAAATGAATGTTTAACTTCTGCACCTTCCTCTATTTTCTTGGGACCAGATTAACCAACTCTGTTTTGTGTGTTTAAGGTTGACGTTCCAAAGCTTCTGAGGTAGCATCTGGCCAGAAAGTAAAAAAACAAAACACCAAAGATGACCGTGTGCGATTTAACTGCTAACCTGCAGGCCATATATGATGCAGTTTGGGGTTCAACAGCAAACTGGCATACAGGAAACAAATTCTGAATGTTGTAACATAATTGCACTTCAATTTAAATGGGGTTTTCAGTTTAATTACATAAAATATATATTGAAATCTTATCAATACAGAAAATACGTAAAACATCTATTTTAAGCAGGGTGTCAAAGCTTTTGCAAAATACCATGTCTATTTTTTTAATCCCATTTTATTTAGCACGTGTTACATGTTTTCTTGAAGACTTAAGTGCCTCAAATCACATACAAGTTATATATTATGTACTGTGTCAAAGCTGCATTAAACATAATATACAGACCTTTCAAAAAAAAAAAAAGTTGATTCCATAATTCCTTATACTTCTTTATACATTATAGATTTAATTTTAACGATTTCAAGTGTTTATTTGTTTATTTCCAACTCATAAAAATAATACTCTGGCGAAATCAGCCCACATTTTGCAGGGCATGAATGTTGTAAACTGAGTGTGACACTAATCATCTACTAAACAGTAGAGGTGAGGAACAGAATCCAAACTGCTTCAGGTCCAGGGTCATTGTGCAGGTGTTGGTAAACTCTGCTTTCTTAAATTAAAGTTCACCAAACAGTCTACCATAATGTTTAAGAGGGCTTTACGATTCCTTCTGCTGAGGATCTGAGATGTCACCCTCAGTTTAAAACAATCACGTCCTGCAAAGTTGGGGCTGATTCCCTACAGTATTCAAATTTTTTGAATTCCTGTTTTTTTGGGTTTTACGAGCTGGAAGCCCAAATTATGTGAAAATAAACAAATAAATACTTGAAATCATTTAAATTGTGCACCCTGAGTTTAACTTTTTGAATAGAATTATGGAAATGATTCAACTTTCCCCTAACATTCAACTTTTTTGGGAAGGCTCTGTACATTTACTTTTACTGCTAACAATTTGAAGAGAAACTGAGCTGATGTTGGTATCTTTAGCAGGATGTTTTTTCCTTCCCCTAAAAAATGGCTAAAGCATTGAGAGTATATTAAGAAATTGTATTTGTGAAATTAAATAAGTGTATTTAAGTGAATAAATATATGCTGTCAAGTTATTTTATATTTTAATAAAGCAATACAGCACTAGGTTCTAAAAACACTATTATGAAAAAACACGGTTTAATACATACATATGTTTATTTAAAACAAAATTATTAATAAACTGGGCTTTCACGACATGATCTAGTCTGGTTTTTAAAGTGAACTTTGATTTCAAAGCAACAGGATATGGGATTAGTTCTCATCGGTTTGCTGTTTAAATTAATCTCTATTTCCATTTATGGTACATGATTTAAAATAATGTTCTACCACGTTCGCATATTTCTTTGATGCTAAGCTGGAATTGTTTTGTTTAAAACCTTTTTGTTTTTGTTGTTTGCCAATGTTGCCCCAGCATCTTTGTTTAGGATGTCGTATGATGCAATGATGATTCATTTCGGTGTTCAGTTACAGACATCATTTGTCTTGCTTTCAAATTTTTTTTTTTAATTACCTGGCGTGTTAATATGAATGTGAAGTATTAAAAGGTGTGCAATATCGACAACTAGCTGACCCACAGCATAGCATGCACCACGTTGTTGAGCCCTTCTCCAGTATAAAGTTGTCGGACCTATTTCTGCCTCGCCACCATAAAAGCCGGAAGTATTCATGTAGTTAGTTATTGTTGAGCAGACTGTATAACTATGCTTCTGTGATTAATAACAACGGGTAGCATGTCTCTGAAGCGATCCCAATGTTGGCAAACAAAGGTTACAGCCATGTTCCGAAGTTGGAGATCAATGGTTTTGTCTGACATTTTTCCAGAAAAATGCGACTGATATAACACTGTTTAACATTAAAGGAATTGTTGTTTCATGTGAAGCGGTGGCCATGTAAGGAAACAAAATTGGGGTGGGCTTCTTTCAGGGGAAAAAGCGGATGGGGTCTCATCACGTGTATCCTGTGGTTCGGGGACTTTGTCCTTTATATACACTGCTCAAAAAAATAGCGGGAACAACTAAACAACACAATGTAACTCCAAGTCAACCACACTTCTGTGAAAATCAACCTGTCCAGTTAGAAAGCAACACTGATTGTGAATCAATTTCACTTGCTGTTATGCAAATGGAACAGACAACAGGTAGAAATTAGAGGCACTTTGCAAGACCCCCCTATAAAGGAGTGCTACTGCAGGTGGTGACCACACCCCTTTTCTCAGTTCTAATCCTTTCTGGCTGATATTTTGGTCACTGGTATTTTGTCAGTTCTCTCACCATAGAGGTAGCATGAGGCGGTGTCTACAACTCACACAAGTTGTTCAGGTAGTGCAGCTTATTCAGGATGGCACATCAATGCCAGCTGTGGAAAGGTTTGCTGTGTCAGTCAGCGCAGTGTCCAGAGCATGGAGCAGATACCAGGACACAGGCCAGTACACCAGGAGACATGAAGGGGGCTGTAGGTGAGAACATCCGCCACCTCATCAGGAGCATGCCCAGGCATTGTAGGGAGATTATACAGGCACGTGGAGGCCACACACACTACTGAGCCTCAT
>JAOUQT010000028.1:5891757-5902370 GCA_025769995.1 Xyliphius kryptos | reverse complement strand
GCCCTGTCCTGGGTGTATCTGCCCAGCGCCCGAGACGTTCTCCCCTAGATGGGCATGGGGAACCCCCCCGCGACCCTCATAAAGGAACAAGCGGAAGATAATGAATGAATGAATGTTTTGAGCCTAAAGGTGTATCCTTTCTTAAAATGAAAAAAAAAAAACATTAAGCAGCTCTGAGAAAAATATGGACATTTACTGTTTAAAACTAGAATTTGGAAAATGGAAAACAATGTGTTGAAATGGATAATTTTTCATTATTTTCAATATTTTCCACCACAATTTACAAATAAATTTTTTAAAAATCCTAGAACCCCCAACCTACTCATTATTTTCTTTATTTTAATAGTAAATACATTTTCAATCTGATCATTGTTTTATTTTTGCTGTTCTACAGATCCAATCCCAACTGACCTTATGGAGGAATCCTGCGACTGGAATGTAATCGTTCAACCTCCTTCAAAATCAGATTTGCTTAATCTCTCTAAGAAACAGAAGTGGGTTGAATCCAACCAGTCAGCTTATAAAACTTCCAAAAATCATCAGAACATAGTTGCCACTTCAAAAGAAACCAAGCAACATACCATGACAAGTGCCAAGAGAACCAGCAGTGACAAGAAGAAAAGCATAAACCCAACACCTGCACACGACTCTGAAAGTGCGGTGACCTTATCCACAGCTCCAAATATGGTGCCTCAGACACAACTTTCAAAGAGAGAAATGCAGGAAGCCTTGCCAAAAATTCCTCCCTTGCCATCCTTTAAATCCAGAGCCAGCAGTTATGTGTCCTTTGCTGAGGCTGCAGCAGATTTCGAGAATTTTATTACTGCTGGTCCAGGAAGAGTTGTTGAGATTATACGGCAGTATGGAAGTCGAGATGAGGAAATTGCAAAAGTCAGTGAGCAGCAAGATTCTAAAGCAGACATTGAATGTAATAAATCTTACAGTCATCAGCAGGTCGGTACTGACATTTCTTGTCCATCACAAGGGACAGTAGGTGTGTCATTTCACCCAGTGGATGCAGGGTGCTCATTTAGCAGTTCATCCTCCTCAGAAAGTGAGCGGGAAATGGAGACCGAACAGAAAACTGACGCTTCAGCATCCAGTTCTATTTCCAGTGCACCACAGCCCACCTGTAGACCCCTATCAAATACAACCAGTCTAATAAAACGTCCAAATCTTTCCAAACCGAAACCTCCAATCAAGGCTAATAATCAAACAAAAGCTCCACATCACCATCATTCAAGACCTGAGCAAAAACGAGCTGGAAAGAATGCCAGAGGAGAAGACAAATCCTGCATGAGACCTAGAGGAAGACGGGAGGAGTTTTGCTCCGAAGAGGAGGAAGGAGAAGAAGCGCAGGATTACTGGCGCTCCTGTACCAGAGCCTGGGAAGAATACTACAGCTCTTTGCGTTACTATCATTCCCATTATAACTGGCTGGCAGCATACCGCATGAACAGTGTGTATATGATGGAGATGATGAAACGCTGAGCCGTGAGTGCAGCCATCATGTGAGCGAGAACTTTTCTTAAACGTCTGCATTTTGAATCTAAAATCACACAATGGACATTTTTTTCTTTTTGAGTCGTCTAATGTTAAGAGATTAATTGAAGGTCTATTTTAATACTTATAGAAACCATAGTGGAAAATTAAGATTAAAATGTGCACTTGTATAATGAGTGATTGGTTTTTTATTTAGTTTAGTTTTATTTTAAAGTGAGACTCTTCTGTGTGATTTCCCAAAAAGGAGTGAGTTTAAATAGAATGCCAGTGAGTTAATTTAGAAAACAATTAATGGGTAACACTGTGGCTTATTAAATGGAACTGCCTAAGCAAGAAGGTTCTGTGTTTGATGTCCATCGAGGAGGCTTAGGTTAATGCTTTCTTTGTGGTTTTTTTTCTGGATCGCCAATTTTTTGACCCAGTCCTAACAATGTGCACATCCGGTGATTAGGAGACACTATATTGCCTTTATATTTGATTGTGTCACTATCCTAACATCATGTTTCACTTTAGTCATGTAATGTACACTGGGGTAGTCTCAGGGACACCCCCAAGATTTGGTTTATGATAATCAAGTAATATCTTTATACCAGGTGTGCTCTATACATCGATTGCGATTGACTGGTTGATCACACAGTGCAGGTTTGTCGATCACCTGGAACACACCACGACAATGTTCTGTAGTCTTCCACCTGCTTATGACGCTTTACTCCCCCCTGCTGGTGATTTGTATATATTCATCATTTTTGCAGTAAAACTGGCAGTGAGTTTTCATTGTTTAATTTTGTCATATGACTTAATCAGTTCAGAGTGTTTAGTGTCTTCAGAACAGATTTGGAAATTTATATGCGTGCCTGTTGTTCACAGCTTTTGTTACTTCTTGGAAAGTATTGCTTGTAAGTAATATTTGTTAACCTTTAATTATTATAAGTTTAACAGTAAAGTTTTTATATGTTGCATACAGTAAGTATTTGTCAAACACCAAATGTGCCACATATTTGATAGCATTTTTTTTGGATCAGCCCACTTATGTGAATCAGGCTTTCCCCCCCACATTAAAATAATGAACTCCAGATATTGGTCCATTCTCGTGGATGATCATTTAAAAATCAGATAATTTCTGCTTAAGAATTGACATCAGCAGCTACTGTGCAGACTTCTTACACCTGGATGACACCATTCGGTGCTAATCATCAGAATAATAGGGTTTTCTCATGGCTTGTATTGTAATATCAACATGATGTGAAAAGGGTTAAACATTAAAGCTTTAAAAAAAAAAAGAATCCTAGTAGATCGCGAGAACCTGTCCACTGGAAAAAAGTAGATCTTGGGCCAGAAAAGTGTGGGCACACCTGCTATATACTGTATTTAAAGGACTAAGTCCTAAGACTAAGGACTAAGCCCCACCCCCTTCCCCCTCCAAATTCCTGCATCAGGTAACTGTTTGTTTCTATCAGTCTCATATTTATGGAAATTGCCATTGACTAAACTTTCGAACTTCGCAACATGGTTGTAAACTTTGTTTGCCAACATTGGAATACCTTCAGAGACATGCTATCTGTTGTTATCAGTCACGGAAGCATAGATATAAAGTCTGCTCAGTAATAAACTGACTACATAAATACGTCTGGAGTTTCTGGTGGCAAGGCACAAACAGGACCGACAAAGATATACCGGGGAAGGCTCTATTATGCGGCGTATACTACACTTGTGGGTAGGCTAGTAATAAACACATATTAGAATAGAAGTTTAAAATAATGAATGAATCTAAATGATGCAATAGTAATACTTTTTAGAGAGTTGAAATGTGACTGGTTAACAGTTTGGCCATTTGCTTTAAATAGGTTTCTATTCCTACAGATAATAGCAGGGATATTGGTGATCAAAACTTTACTTAAAGTTTTAATTTTTTACTCTATACTTTTGTCAGTATATTGTACAAACAGTAAGGGCTAGGGCTTTAAAAAAGAAAACAATGACATATTCTTGTTATATCTGATCAGATTAAAGATTAAAAAGTTTTACAGTGTTAAATTCAATTAATTAAAATGTCTTATCTTATGTTACGCTTATTCTTTACAATGGACTAGGGCCACAGGGGGTTCCCAATGCCCATCCAGGAGACTGCTTGAGATTCATGAACTGCTTTTTTGTAATTTGGCCACTAGATGGCAGTATTCATTTGTTAAAGAAACTAGAAATCTTTTTCTTGCATCCGGGTTCATTCAAAAAAAAAAAACGGACTGATTTTTTTTATTATAGTGTGTTGGTAACTGTTTTATAAAAGCAATAAGGCAGTCGAGGTTGTACATTATTGTGAATAAACCATGGAAAGAGGTGCAAAGGCACTTCACTTGTGTGTCGTGCCTAATAACACCGCTTTTAGTTGGTTTATTCACGATAATGCACACCCTCTCGTGCCTTATTGCTTTAGAATTCTTTAAATGTAAGAAATTTAAATTTAAGGTCAAACAGCTCCTCTGTCACGTTTATGTTGTTGTCAACCTTAAAAAAATCAGTAGGGTCAGATGCACACTGCAAAGAAATGAAATCTAAAGAAGTCAAAATCAGTGTATCAGTAAAGATAAATAATGTAGGTTTTAGAAACTTTTTTTTCAAAGAAATGAACAAGATAATTTTATTCTATATTGGCCGATATTTTTACTTGATTCATGTCCATTTTTTCTTGATTTGTGTTTAATTTTCTACATAGATTTTTCATTGCATTTGTGCTTTATCGCAGGCTAATGATAATCAAAAGCTACTGCCTCTGAATATCTGACATTATGTCCCAAATGCTCAAGGACACAAGGCAGATCAATAGTATTGATTATGCCATCATGTGATAAAAGGCGGAATTATATTATTATCATTTTTTTCAATAAATTTATTAATTTTGAAAATGAATGAAGTCATAAGCTGCTTGTGATCGGACATTCCTGTTTAAGGCACTGTGCAGATACACGCAGGACAATGCGTCAATCTATGGCTATGCACACTAAAATGTGCAGAATTTAAATTTCCACTAAGGCCAAACAATAAATCGTGCTATTTGAACAAGACTGTAATCAAATGGATATAAGTAATTTAACCCAATTATGAATTCAGCTGCTCTTTGTATCGTCTGTTACATTAGAAGTAGATGCTTAATCCTGAGCTAAGTGTTCAGGATTCGTGTGTCTTCATGAGCTGTTCACCACAGTTGCAGGTAAGAGCTTCTTGCATGAGCTGAAATGAATATGCACACAGCAAATGGACCAGTGACAGATACAGATCATTTATCAAGCTTTTCACAGTTGTGACAAGACAAGATCATAAATTATATTTAACATTTGACAGAGAAGGCCAAAAATTGGGTCAACAAAATGTGATAATTACAGATGAACTCAATAACAACAGTCAAATAAACAGAGACATGGAGGAGGGGAAAATCAGCAAGTGCGAGATAGACATATGAATACAACTACAAAACAGACAACAATTTATTCTTTCAACTACTTTTTAAACCGACTTATTTATCACCAGATTTCCTAGACTTGTCTGAATTACATGAAAACACCCTAACAGCACGATGACACCGGCTCTGATGTCGCTTTTGCTTTACACTTACATTTGAAACTAGGTTAGCTAAAGTTGATCTGTCAGCACAGGCAGAATTTGGATTTTTGTTTCATTGAATATAAACTAGACCTAATCATTTGATCTAAAAACACACTTTAACTATACGCATTTACAGTGTCAAAACAGTCACACCGTTTAGTTTCTGATCAGCCGTATGCATTTATTATTTTCACTGTGAATATAGTCTGGTAAATTAGAATGATAGTTCTTATTGTTCGAAACACCAAGAACCTACAAACCATATTATATAGCTGCCTGTAAAGATCTTTTACAAAGTCTTTTGATTTCTAACTTTTACCAAAGACTAATTGTAAAAGCTCACTTAAATTGTTGAAATGGGATGAACCTTTTTTATCCCAAACACTTTGAGTGAAACGTTTTATATCAAAGGCTACAAAAATGGCAATTATTTTCTAAACTGAAAATGATAATGTGCTTTTTTTTCATATTAAGGCCCATTCTGGGGCTGATTCTATATACATATAACCTATCGCTTCACAGTTTGGCTTTGAAACTCTGTATTGTAGAATTTTTCAGCATTAGCGTGGGTAATAGAGTGGGTAATGAACATAATCATTCATCATGATTCAAGTAGAAATGGATCTGTTAAATACGCATTAGCAATTCTGACACAGTGGCTTATCATTATTTTAAATAAATAAATAAAAAAAAAACACCTCAAATGTACTATCCACTTTGGTGCAATGTATGGCAGTGCAATCGTATAAGACAAAGGAAAACAATTACTTCATTCATTTCTCATCTCCTGCTAAATCATCTATGAGGCTCACAGATAGTTTCCCCATGCCCATCCAGAGGCAAACGTCTCGGGCGCAGGGCAGATACACCAGGACAGGGCGCCAACCTATCACCGGGCACAATCACTCACACAGCCACACACACAAACAATATATGGGGGCAATTTAGGGCATTCAATTCACCTGGAATCCATGTTTTTGGACTGTGGCGGGAAACTGGAGAACCCGGAGGAAACCCATGAGGACACAGGGAAAACATGGGAGTCTTGATAATCAAATTAGAATTATAATCTCCTGAAGGACCTATACTCAATATGCTGGTGTTTCTTTGACTACACAAAACAACAATACAATGCTATATGTCTAAAATAACAACTGTTAGCACAGTTTTCAGTATTGAATCCTTATAACACACAGATGTACACGACTTAGAGGGAAAGTGTCTTGTTGTAAGTATGAGAGAAAAAAATACAACAAACATGAAGTATTGAGGGTTGTCTGCGATGCAGACTACATGGCTCCATTATTTGGACACCTGATTTAATGTTCGGATCCTGTAATTTTAAACCACGCCAACTGCAAATTCAGTATCAGTCCAAAGATTGGACACACTTCTTCTTTGCTCCATGTTATCAGTTCCACTTACCATAAAGCAGTGATGGGCCATCAGGGACTTCTCTGAAGGCCTAAAAATATTTGAATCACAGACTGATAGTAATTATATTTTGTCTAGGAATGGACTTTATAGTTCAACAATTACAGACAACTACCCTACAGTGCATACTGTGTTAGTCCCCTTAATGGTTAGGACCCCAATTGTACTAACACAGAGCAAGTATTATTTGGTTGGTGCATTTTTCCTATCCCAGCAGTGTCACTGAGGTGACACTGAGAATTAACAATACACCACCCAAATTATACCTGTTCTATGATGGTCCTGACCAACAGTGAACAGAGAACCAACATAGAACTTACAAATAAAGACTATAATTGTAAAACTACAAAGTTGTACCATCTATATGGTAAGTAAAGAAAATAGACAATGAAGCAAGAAGCAGGTGTGTCCAAACTTTTATCTGCTACTGTAGGTGCAGAGAAAGTATAAAAGCATTAATCCAGGTGGTTGCCCTAGACAAAACATACTGAGACATGATGCTGCTTTCCCATCTATATAATAAGGACTAAGTCGCCAAACCACGGAATACGCTCAACGGAGCCACACCCCTTTTTTGTTTCCTAACATGGCCACCGCTTCACATGCAACTACATTTTCTTCAGTGTTCTACACATTTCTGCATCAGATAACTGCTTCTACAAGTTGAAAAAGAAGTTGAAAAACTCGCCGAAAAAAATGTCAACGACGAAAGTGTTGCTCACGAACTTCGCAAAATGGCTGTAACCTTGGTTTGCCAACATTGGGATACCTTCACAGATGTGCTATCCGTTCTTAGTCACAGAAGCATAAATATACAGTCTGCTCAACAATATGCTGACTACATGAATACTTCCGAAGTTTATGGTGGCGAGGCAGAAATAGCACCGTCAACGTTATACTGGGAAAGTCTCGATTATGGGGCATATGCTGCGCTGTGGGTCGGATAATGTATTTAATTTTTTTAATGGTCATGCTATTCTTAATCTACTGTGGGTATTTCTGTGAACTAGAAATTTCTGTGAAAATGAAAACTAATTTGTCTTGTGCCAGTTTTACCATTTTGCCAGTTGCTAAAATGATCACAAACTTATAAACAGTTTTTGTTATAAACAGTAACATTTGATAAATGTTCAGCTTTAGACATGGGTTTGTTCCAAGGCTACTATCTGTAACTTGCTTGGTTTTAATGAAACATCTAAACAAATATAATACCTGTCTGTTAGTAGCTCAAAAATGAATTTGGTAATTGCGGTAAAACATTGAATGTCAACAAATCACATTTTTTCCCCCGACACTAATAGTTCCAAAAGTGAACTATAGTATAGTTTTGCTTAAATCAATTTACATTGCCTGGCCAGAAAATCAAGTCTCATATTTGAATGCCTCTTGGACCACTGCAGGTGGTTTTTAACAACCTTGTACGAAACCTTGTACGTTTTTAAAAGGAATATATTTTTACTTGTTTTCAGGATATGTGAATGACCCACATTTTTAGATTAGGGGCCGAATTAGATATTTAAATGTAAGAAAAGCGTGCAAACCATGGTGCCACTCCTTTGTAAATAAGTAAAATCTGGCACTGTCATTTACATTTAGTCATTTAGCAGACGCTTTTATCTTGGAATATATCCCTATTGTCGTGAAAAAAAAAAATATCATTATAATAAAACCTGGTCATTGAGTGTATTAAGGTACTGAAACTACTTTTTGTCACAAATCTTTACTGACTCTAAACATGACCACCTGAAGTAACCCAAGATCAAAAGTCCAAATAGTGACTATTTTTGGCCAGACAGTGAATAAAATTCAAAATCATTACCAAATGCTAAAGACGTTATCAGATAAAAGTTTTAGCCAAACAAATGTGAATTGTTTAATGTTCACAAACTATTGGTCATGTAGTGTATTTGTCAGATCCAACTTACACTTCATACTAAAAGTGGAGAAATTGGTTTGAGGTTAAAAACAAAACCTCACTGATTTGGAAAATTTTAAGGTGAAAGTTGTGTCCAAAAAGGCAATCATCAGGAAGGAACTTGGTTGAAGTGGTCCATGGGGTTGTCAGTGAAGCATATTCTGACTCGGTGGCAAAGCTGAGTCAGGATTGAGTTCATTAAACACTTTTTTTTAAAGAGTAAAGAAAAAAAACACCAACAGTTTCTATGCAGGTACACAAATACACACAACAATGTTTACTTTTGTCCAGTAAAATGTACTGAGCAGAAAAAAAACAACACTTAAGACCAAACCATCTATCAAAAGCATGGTTTTAGGAGACACGAGCAGACAGGGCGGCACTGGACCACAGTGAGTAGGGTAGGGGCGCAGCTGCACTTAGTTTGCCAAACAATGGCTGAATATTACAAAATATCCTATGAACAATATTCACAAATGAACCGATACATATCCTACTCACAAATTCTCAGCAAATGCCTTGTGCTTATAGTCACAGATAGTTTCAATAATTATTTTATATATCTATTTTTTGGTTCTGTTTTACAAGGTTATTACTGACACTTCTGAGATTGACACGGTATTGTCCACTCAACATCTTGGACCCAAAGGAGGAAAGAGTGGATATAAAGTGGAAAAGGCTCCTTTCCCCTAAAGAGGCACATACTGTGTGAAAGGCTCCAGGCACGCCAAGAGCTTACAGTCACGCATACATGTACAAGCGCACACATACACACCTATAATCAAGTACACTCTAAAACTCATAGGCGTGACCACACTTATACACTCAAAGTATATTCCACAGTCATTGTCATACTAAACTTATGGTTTGACTAAATAAAACAGGAAATTAAAGATGGGAACACAATTTAAAAGCTGTATGATGGACAAATGTATTTGGACAATTCTTTTAATCGTTAAATTCAGGTGCCATGGTGTATAAAATTGAGCATGTAACCATGCATTTGGACAACTGTAGAATACCAATTTTGTGGTAACAGTTTTTTTCTGTTCCAGCATGACTGTGCCCCCATTAACAAAGAGCTGTAAAGGCATGGTTTAGTGAGTTTAGGTTGGAAGAACTTGATAGGCCTGCACAGAGCCCTGCTCTTAACCTCATCGACCATTTTGGGGTTGAGCTAAAACAGAAATGTCAGGTTCTGTCATCTTACATCAGTATCTGACCTCACAAGTGCTCTTCTAAACGAATAGCCAAAAATCGAACACAAAATTTCTTGCAGAAAAAAAAGAATGCTGTTATGGCTGCAAACAAAGGAACAACTTAAAATGGGACGTCAGAAAAGTTGGTGTAATGTGTAGGTGTCCCGATACTTTTGTCCATTTCCACAAATCATGACTCATACCATATATAGAAAATAGCAACAATGACAACAAAAATGAAAACACATCTAAAATAATACACTAGGCATAAACACTATTTGTTTAGTTGCAGCCTACGCCGGTCATGATAAACTGGCAACTTTTTCAGCCACTGCCAGCAACGGTGCTCTAAAATGATCCGTAGAGGTTACATTCAGTAGTGATTGGTTACTATTATCAGATTTGCCAACAAGAATAGTTTTTAAAATAAATTCACAAGCTTCTATTGCTTTAAACTTTATCTTAAATGAACGCTTGCTTTTGCCTACACAGATCCCAGCTTCAGTTTGCGAAAGTCAATACAGTAAAGCAAGAGTTGAATGTTTTTCAAATACTTTTTGGGATTTATTTTATTAATTTGTACAACCAATATGAATGTTACAAATTATTTGTAAGAAGCTCAGAAAAGTAGGATTGAGTCAGTATTTGGCAACACCGTCAGACATCTGGCAAATGTATCACCCCTAGTTAACTTAGCCTGACCCTGAATATATGGATTTTTATACTTACTAGTTTTAGCAGAGAAGGTTCCATCAACAAAACATTACAGAACTGTAAGGGCAATTTCAGAATGTTCAACATTTAATGCAGGTATGTCAAGGTATATTGTGACAAACTGTTGCACCTGATTGTGGAGTATCAGTGGTTCTATATACTTTTTGAAGCATAGCTGTATTACCCACAATATGACATTGATACTGGTGTGACAGTGCCCTGTACCCTGTAGTATTGCTCATGGAAAC
>JAOUQT010000028.1:5870155-5881834 GCA_025769995.1 Xyliphius kryptos | reverse complement strand
CATGCAAACTCCACACAGAAATTCCCAGGTCACCCCACCCGGGGATCAAACCCGGTCCTCTTGCTATGAGGCCACAGCACTATCCACTGCGTATAATAGTTTAAAAAAAGTTGATTCTCAGCAGGAACCGGTTATTCCAAGTGAATTGGACACCCACAGGATGTTGACCAACATGGTGGATCAGGCAGGTGTAAGAGATGAGGTCAGGATCAGCACGGTGTAAACATTTGGGTAGAAAAGCAACAGTATATTATATAGCAAATCATTTGCAAACATGGGCAAAGTTTATTAAAAAGCAAAAAATGATGATGAATGAGTTTTTAAACTCACCCTCAAACATATATTCACAAATATAGAACATCTATATAGAAATTCACATGGTTTTCACACATGATGATTATAAAGTATACAGAAAAAAAACATACTTCCATATACTCTACATGCACACGTACACATGCAGTACACAGATTAATTGTGCACCCATTCAGTTTTCACTTTTTAGACAGGAAAAGAAAGAGATAGAATGGGTGTGTCTAGGTACCTCATGTGACAGTTTCATCTTGTAAGGTTGATGCTGTAGTTCAGAGGTAACAGAGGGAGATAAAAACATGGAAAGAAATGTTTACTGCGTTTGGAAATTCCTTCCAGGAATAGTGTAATGCAATAAAAGGGTTGTGGTATAAGTGACACAGTTCAAAACAGGTCATAGAACATCTTGCCAATATCAGCACGCGCACACACACACACACACACAGCCTTTGGCACTCACTGCTAAAATTACACTACTGTTTGATATTAATGCTCCACTGAGCCAGTGCACTTAATTAGGCCCTCGAGAACTCCAGAGCTTTTTGTAATGCCACACTAACTATACGGACCTAAGTTAGTGCATAAGGTGTGAGCTCAGACACATACACACACACAAAGAGACACACAGCCCTACACTTTCTCTTCACTGCTATGTCGCATTGGCTCACTGAAAGAACCAAAATAATAGCAGTGAGTCAGTGAAATGTGAGTAGGAAGAAGAAGAAAGCAAAGGCATAATAGACACAGAGAGAATGAGAATAGACGTATACCAGGTATAGCATCAGATCTTGTATTGCACAGAACACAACAGGTACAGAATGTTTCTACGGGCATGTGGGTGGGGAAACAAGGTGTTCAGGAATGTGTTTAGCACATAAAAGGAGAACAGATATTCAGTAAAGCTCAGTTTCCTGGGACAGTGGCCAGGAGATGGAGTGGGAATATTTTAATGCTTGGGTGTCAGCACATTATGTAGTAAAGGGAGCAGGGATTATGCAGGTACCAGTATATCTAGTAAAATTTATAACATGCTCTCGCTGGACACTTTATTAGCAACACTTTTTAATTGCTTGTTAACACAAATATCTAATCAGCCAGTCACATGGCTACAACTCGGTTCATTCAGGTGTATAGGTGGTCAAGATTATAAACATGGCATGATTGTTGGCGCCAGACGGGATGGTCTGAGTATTTCAGACACTGGCGATCTACTAGAATTTTTACACACAATCATCTCTAGGGTTTACAGAAAATGGTCCAAAAAAAAAGAGAAATTAGTCTGTGAGTGGCAGTTGTGTGAATGAATATGCCAGAGGAAATTGGGCAATCTGGTTTGAGATAATAGAAAAGTGACAAATAACCACTCGTTACAATCAAGGAATGCAGAATAGCATCTCTGTTTGTGAAGAATTAATGCAGTTCTTAAGACAAAAGCGGATCCAACATTTTACTAGCAAGTTGTACTTTATAAAGTGGCCGGTGTGTGAATATGTAAATAACAAAAATGACAATTTTTTGGATTAGTTTAAATCTCTCTTTGAATATAAGCACTAATTATCCGGGGAGAAGTCAGTTTGTATGCGGTAAGATCACATTTTATAATGTAGTTTTCTTTTTCCTTCCAAATGAGAAAGATTTAATGATTTGTGAAAAAGAAAACATTGCCACAAACAACTCAGAATTGCTTTTAGATGCTTACTAGTAGTGCTGGTAATATTTTATCCTTCAAAAATATTTATTGCTGTTTGGAATCAAATGTAAATCTTTTTAATGATATTTATGGACTGAATGTTTTGCAAAATACATTTTGTTTTTTAATACCTTGCAGAAACCCGGGGATGAAGTGCACAGAGTATTTGCGTGGGTGAATTTGGAATGGCCAGGGCATAGATAATAATCTATAGCACAGGTCCAAATCTGAACTCAAGCATTTGTTTAATGACTCAGCATTTGCTTGATGCACAGCACAGTGTGTGACTGAACATTATGATAATCTATGAACCACTATGAGCTGCAAACATCCGATGCATTCTGAGGCAAATAAATTGACTCGAATCTTTTACAGAAGTAGTAACTATCCACCCTTATGCTGCTTCAGGCAGGACAGGCTGATCTGAGTGCAATGGCAAAACAGTGAGTCGGAAAGGAAGGTTTTGATAAAAGAGGCAACGCTCTTTCATTATTTCTGCCTCTGTTTTTCAAGTCTGATTTAATAAATAACTTCATTAGCCTTTGATTGAAACAGCACAGAAAGAACTGGTGCTTAGAATATGGATAAACTGAGGGTGGAGAAGGGAGACTGGGACAAGCAGAAGACAGAGAGAGATGATGTAATAAAAGCAGAGCAATAATATGGAATATTGTATATATAGTGCCCGGGTCATGATGTTTTCAGTATCAGAAGAATGCCTTTACTTTTAATGTGGTGTCTTGCACAAGCTTCTCTCTATCTCTCTCTCACTCTCTCTGATAACAGTAAGAACATGATAAGAGCTGTGCATAAACTATACATGATGTCAGTTTATGTGGTTTGTATATAGTTCTTTCTCCCCTTTAACATGCTGACAGGTTTACATTCCACACATATATTCATCCATACATCCGTCAATCCATCCATCCATCCATCGCCACTTGGGGCCATGCATTTGAAAGGGAGAATCACAGAATGTTGCTGTGTGCATGTTTCTTACTGTTAGCTCCAGGGCTTGGTTCAGCATGCCATTGCGTTTGCTGTGCAGAAAGGTGTTCGAGCTGCCCGCCTTTGAGATTCGCATTCTAGCCAACCGTGCTTTCTGCAGTAAGAAACAGACAATAAATATCTGAATATCTGGACATTTCATCACATGACTTACTTTTTTCATCACATGACTACAATTCATTTAAATTCATATTCATGAAATTTACCAACAGTATATTGTATATGTGAGTATACAAGTTTTTCTAAACTCATTAAACACATAATAAATTATAGTATATTATAGTACACAATCTGATTCCTTGGTAACTAGCATGAAAGAAGCAAACAAATATTGCAAAGGAGGTATAATCAGGCTGTTCTCCAGGACTGTTTATACTTCGTCTTTATCTCAATATTGAGAGCCTTAATAGAATTGTAAATCAAACCACCTCTGATTTGTGGCCCTGTCAAACCTCCAACATTAAAGTCTTTTTAGTAAACAAGAGTGCTTTGCTTATTCAGACAGCTTATCAACAGAATGCACAGGTAGTAAATCTTTGAAGACTTAATATAGTGCTTTGTAATATCACACACGCACACACACACACTCAATACTAATATGATGACACCCAAGAAGTGTTGATGGAAGTAAAGAACATGATGTCTGTTATCTCACTTACACTAAGCATACAAATCCCTTTTTCACAAAAATGCAATAAAAAATAAAACCCTATTCATTTATTCTTATTCTATTGCTATTGTTAATAATCCTCGAATTTTAAACAGATAAAAGTACAAATAAAAGATTTTTGTTAATATTAAATTAAAATGATTCATTATTTTTGTTAAATATAAAAACATTTTACATTTTACTAACATTTGTACTAATTACTGCAGTTTTTGCAAAAAAAAATTAATCCTGCTCCATATAGAAAATGTGAACTGCACAACAGTCCACAGACACTATGATGCACCATACAGATACTGTCCATTAGAAGACACATCTGGACTGGAGGTAGGACAATCAAGCACATACAATCTATGAAGCTGCAATGTTGTAACTCGTATTGAATGATACTTCAGTCTGGACCTGCTTATAGGCTTCAACATCATTTTTTCCAGAACAAGCTGAAACATGAACTCATTCTAACACACAACAATGTTCTACAGTCTTTTGTTTAACCTATGTTGAATTTGGCCTCAGAAATTTCACTGGAATTTGCTAAAAAATAATATATTGCAATTCCAAAGTTCCTGAGCCCATGTGGATATGTCCATCATGGTAGAATGATGGTTTCTGAGTGTTATTCATCAACTAGCTATACATTAGAGATGCTTTAACTTTTACCATTGTAGAAGAAAAGAGCACTCAGGGCAAAGATATAACACTACAATTGCACCACATTATCATTATACACACATATAACTCACACACAAACACACATCTTGTGAGAACAGAACTACTAGTATTGCCTTATTCTTAAAAGCAGTATTTACTTTATTTAGATAGTTCTTTGTTCTATTTTAGTTGGATTCGTACTAACCACGTTCATTTTAAAGCAATGTAGCAATGTAAAATGAATCAGCCAGCCAATCAGAAAGTAGTATTTGCTAGTCATCATTGTCTTGGGTTTTTTAACAACTCTGAAGTTAACTCTGTGAATTATATTGTCTAGATCATTCTTTAATATAATTCTACTTGTACACAGATTTTCCCCCCACTTTATTTCATTCTAATAAACAATGAAGCCATGAAAAGCAGTGTTTCTCAGTTAAGAAATGATATGATCATTTGTGGTTGCTTTCTGACAGTTATTTGGCATATTTTGTAATCTAAGTTCATAGTAATTTAGTTGAATTAACACTAACAGCGCTCATTCACACAGTGTCAGATTTGTGAGATTTACCATTTCTATTTATCATATACATCTCCCTGTACAGGTGAGAAACTACTCTCTGTCTGGGGTCTGGTTAGTGTTCGGTGTGTGATGGTTCCCACTGACTTACACATGCATGCATATATATACACACACAGACATTTGTGGTATGACAAGTGAGTTTTAACATAAAGTAACCGATCTATACTCATTTTTCATAGATGAATAATTGGGTTTTTAATGTACTATAACAATTGCAGTACTTTTCAAACTTCTGAAACTCCTGAAAAAGAAAAAAAGAGAAAAAAAGAGAGAATGACTACAAGATTTACATTTACATTTGTAGTATTTAGCAGATGTCCTTGTCCAGTTGTCCAGAGCGAAAGTGCTTAAAGATAATATCAGTAAACACAATCTTTCTGACTAGACACAAATCCAACAGGAATAACCTCAAGAAACTGTTGTAGACTTGTGCATGAGGGTTTTTTTTATTTTTAAAGATATCTCTAAAGTAGTATACAGGTGTACAAGACAGTGACTGATCAAAATAAACCAAAGACTATGACAAATCAGCATGAATTTATTCAACAGCAGACCAGAGCCATATTGTTTCTTTGTGCGCAGGTATCCAACGTTTTGCATAGGACATGAGGAACAACCGAACAAGCTTATTCTCACAGCGGGTGTCTTTCGGGGCTGCTTATACAAGCTTTTGTCTGGTACATTACACAGCACTCAGATGATTCAACCTAGATGCTGTTTAATGGAAAAAATGTAAAATATAATAAAACAATGTTCGAACCAGTGTAGAGTAAAAATCTGAATTCAGTCTAGCACTAAGACTCTGATATACATGGAGGCACTGATGCAAAATATCATTAGAACTGACACAGAAGGATGAGATGAATAAAGAGTTAGAAGTAGACGTTTATTTTATAGTGAGATTTCATGGAAGATGAGAAGACATTCCGGTAATTATGATAAGAATTATTTTGCTTTAAAAGCCACATGAGGTGATTGCAAATAATTAGCACAGAGCCTTCATTGCACAACACTATTACTTATAACAATCAGGCAACACTAAATAATGTACAAATATAGCAAATTACTGTATATTTTGCAATTCAATTTTATTTGTATTATTTCTTTTACAATGGAACATTGTCACAATGCAGCGTTACAGAAGCTAAATGCAGGACATAACCATGAAATGATTATCATGAGTTCATTTTCTGAGATGATAAGAGTGAGAAATCTTGCGAGGAACAGGGTTCAAACATGAGTCCCATCCTCATCTCTGTGATAACAGATTAAACAGATTTAAAAAAGAGTCTAATTATGTGTGTGTAGTAATGAGAGTGTGTAAGTCCAGAGGATTGCCCCGAAAGGAACTAGTTATCCCACAGGAAGTTGACCAATTACAGTGGATTGACTTTGCCTAATAATGAAAGAAAACCAGTGTGATTTGAATACAGTGTCAGCCATATTAATCAAGCTCAGTCGCATTAATATGTTTTAGTTTTTTAACCGTGTCACAAACTTTTAGACGTACTGCTTGCCCATTTTACACTAAAACTCTAGAGGTGCACTGTAGTGTGGCTTTTGGAACCTGAAGAATCAGACGGGTGGAATTTACTGCCTGATTGAGTTTTCATATCTTAATTGTGTTGTGCAGATGAAATTTTATAATGCACAGGTGGTTAGTTATTATTTAAGAAAACTTTGACAATTTCCATTTACAGAAATGTTCAGATAAAGATTATTCCTGATTTATATTATAAGAGTATATTAGTGTTGACATAGCCTCAATTGCAGTTAGTAAGACTTCTGCAATTTTCTATTTTTCTCCTAATAACTACTGAGGATTGAAATTAGTTTTAGCCTATTGAATAATATGATGAATATCAATGAATATTCTGTGGTATAAATAAACTATTAAAAATATCATATATAAATGTTTGATATCTGAAATGTCCATCAGATCAACACATTACTTTTATACGAGTCTTTACATATTCATGTGGTAAGAATACAACCCAATAACGTTAATGTAAAAGGAAAATACTACATTTGTGCTCATTATAAACAGAAATAATTATTATTAAAGGATGGCATTAAAAGGAATCATTATAAGGTATAAAAAGGTATAAAAGTGAATCATTATAGAGTTTTCTTATATTCTTTTTATTTCACAAAAATGCTATTTTTTCCTTTCGGTCAATAATGTAAGGGCTTTCCTCCCCTTTTAATTTCTTTATAATTCAGCGAAATGTCTGTGGATGCACAAACCCTAGATGGAATTCTAATAGTTACAGAATGTGTGAACTGTTCAGTGTTAGCACTGGATGAAGATGGATGAATAGAGGAGAGGAACAATGTGGGGCTAATCTGTAGCACTGGCCTGTCTTACAGTTTCATAAGTGATGCATGACACTGGGGAAATGATTTGACAGGATCCATTCTCTTTCTCCATCTCCATCTCTGACTTTTGTGTCACCTTCGTATAATGATGGAGTAGTGCAGAGGAAAGAAAAACACTCATACTTTTAGCGCATGTCTCTCTATCATCACTCTCTCTCTCTCTCCTGCTCTGTGTTTTCCACTAAGGCATCTAGTTTGAGCTACATTTTAGGTGGATACTAAGAGACCATTAAAATATGAGCTTAGATAGGAATACAGTAATGATTGGGCTGTCTCCAAGCGAACAGGAACTGAAGTGTCATCAAAGTGCTATCAACTGCCTGGGTAAAATTCTTGCTGGAACCCTGAACTGTTTACTGTGCAGCAGATATGTACTGGAGGAGCTGCACTTATTATTCACGTGAGCTACTCGGATCCTAAACTAGTGGGTGGATTTTAAAGTGGCCTTTTGATGAGTACTTCATTAAACTAAAGGGCACTTCATAAATTTTGCTTATCAACCACCTGTCATCTTTCTCTATTTTTTAGTCTATGGCACATCAGGTTTAAAGAATGAACCGTGAAGAATTACACAGATTTCAGTACACGTCTGTGATGGTCATTAATACTTCAATACATTACACAGGACATAAATGGGAGATTGCTGTGAGTTTCACTTGGGCACAACACTACCCCATGCAATATATATAAACTGACATCCTGACAATCCACTAAGCTACAGACCTTTCTAGAAACTTGTCGTATCAAGGCACAATTTGTACATTGAAACAATGCATAAGTACACCAAATACTGACTTTCATTATATTCTGTATACTACTTTGGAGATATTTTTGGTATATCATTTAAAATGTTTTGATATACCGTGACTAATACAGTATAATGTGTCAGGAAGGGCATATGGCATAACATGTGCCGAATTGACAATGAGAGTAACTCACTTTGGTGATCCCAGGTGGAAGAGAGAAGCCGAAAGACAATATATAAAAATTAGTGCTGGCAACTATGGTCTCATACACTTCCAACTGTGTAAAATACTATGCCATGGTAGAGTCATTCTCTTCTCCGCAGATTTCGCACAGATTTTTTAGAAAGCTTTGCCACTTTCTAGCTTCAGCCACAAGAAAATCAGTCAGAATGCAATGTTGGGCAATGAAAAATGAGGAAAATGAGCTTTGTAAACTGATTCTGGACTAAACAACCTCATGTATTCTCATGTATCTAACACATTCAATTATTCTACTGTTAAAGCTGACTTGTGTAGAATTACATTCTTATTCAATATCATGTTTAAATGTACACTGATTTGTATTTGGGAGAATACCATTGCACACCTGAAGTACCTGCTTTCTGGGAATGCTGTCCCTAAGGTTTAGGAGTGTGTTTACGGGGGTTTTTGACCATTCTTCCAGAAGCGCATTTGTGAGGTCACACACTGATGTTGGACGAAAAGACCTGGCTCTTAGTCTAATTCGTCCCAAAGATATTCCGTCGGGTTAAGGTCAGGACTCTGTGTAGTCCAGTCAAGTTCATCCACACCAGACTCTGTCATCCATGTATTTATGGATCTTGCTTTATGCACTGGTGCACAGTCATGTTGGAGGTGTAAAGGGCCAGCTACATATTGTTCCCACAAAGTTGGAAACATGGAATTTTCTAAAATGTCTTGGTATGTTGAAGCATTCATACACCTGTGGCCATGGAAATAATTGGAATGCCTGATTCAGATCATTTGAATGGGTGAGCAAATACTTTTGGAAATATAGTGTATATATGTACATATCGTTATATTCGACTGAAAGTTTGGATGTTCCTCGATAATTGATCCTACATGATACATACCTCTGTGTTCCAAATATATGTACAGGGTTAATTATTTTGCTTTGTTTTCTCATAGGTGGTAAATGCTGCTAGCTGTTGTGCAGTGGACAGCAAAGCATCTTATCTGAGAGCTTATTGTGATGTAACCACCAACTGGGGGCACCTGCAATGTGATCACTTAGTGTATACTGCCTTTAAGAGAATCACAATGAAGTATATTACATTTCATAATATGTTTCTTAAAATATGGAAACATGTTGGTAACATGGAGTATTACTTAGTGTAGTAGTTTATGCAGTGAATTTTGTATTATGACTTGTCAGACAGGTGCGCTGACACAAGGTCATCCACTGGAATTGACAGAAGGAACAAACAAGGCAGCACATCAGTACCCAGCCATTCAGCTACATCTGGGAGAGCTATTTGTAGAAATTGTGTATTGCCCTCTCCTGCTCACTCCGCCCTCCCATCTCCCTCATCAACAGTAAGCACAGATGTTCCTGGACTGAAGGTTAACTCAGAGAGCTGAGATATGTCTCTCACTGTTATTAGATGAGGACAAAACATCCAGTCGCATGTGGATGTAAATACATCAAAAATTATTACAGTGAAATTATTCATCTCTACTATACTGTATTTTCAGAAAAAATAACTCTTTACTGTCTCTTTACTTATGCTTCTAAAGTCTCAGTATCAGAAAGAGTGCTAGTTCAAACCCTTTTTGGAAACTTCATGGAAACTATCCAAAAACACTTAAAGCTTTCTTTTTTTCCCTAAGATCGTTGTATAGACAGGCAAATACACCTCGTACGCTTTTTGAAAGCCCCGTTCAAAAGTTTCCATCTGCAGAATCTCCAGATGCACATTACAACCTGATCTCAGGTCAGCCAATGAAACATCTGGGCTGCAGTGGGAACATTAACACATCGTTAAGAACCAATTCAGCATCCATCATTGTTTAATACAGCATAACAAATAAGCAGTGTGCAATGCAGAGACGCACCCTAATATAGTGGCATAGATCTTCAGAACAGCCTAATTATCATGCATGACACCTAACAAGAGGTTTGCAGACAGCATTCAACTGTTCACACTCCAGTTGGGGGAAAAAGATTCCAAGTGCAGTTATGAGCTCTCATTTCTGACTCACTGGGAGACATCACATAGCAGTTAACAGTCAGTCATCGTGAACGCAAATGCATAGGTTGCATGCAGAGACTCTGACACTGTAGGAAGTTAAAAAAAAATACAAATGATGCAACGGTTGTCAAAACATGACCTTCATTTCTCAGGGTTTAAATGTTCCGCGACTGCAAATGAGCCTTAGTTCATTACTCCCATAACAACAACAACTAGTAATGCAAACAGAGATGTCATTAATGCTATATTCATCATGTCTGAAGTGTCTCTGTCACTAGAAAAAAAATCCTTTCTGATATACAGCTGAAATCATTTTCTGCAAGAAAGACAAACAGCCCCTGCGGTGATGCAATGCGGGTAATAGAGTCTAGTGTTAGTAACACATTTCCATAATATCCTAGAACAGGGTTTACAAACGTTTGTGAATCGTGGACCACTTTACCAGTCTCAAAACATTTCACTGAACCCTTACACAAGGAATGTTATTTCTGGCTATTTCTGGTCTGTGTTCGAATGTCCACCATCAATGATTTCAAACAGAACTATTTACACAGTATGAAATAGGTATTTTATATTTCACCAGAAGATGGCATTAGACCTCTCACTGAGTGACGTAGAAAATGGCCTATTTACTGCTGTCGAGATCTTGGTATTAATCTTTGCATTAGCGTAGGAAAGTTATTTGTTTAGTTTTCTTCACAAAACATGAATTAGTTGACAGAAACAATCCTGGAAATATTGACTGATAACAACTATAATAAACAAAACACAATTCCCTATAACCAAACAAACAAAAAGCATTAAAATAAACAGAGAACACAAAACTAGGATCTTTGATAGCATGAAAACAGGAGTGTTTCCTGAGACAAAAACTCAACTTGAACAATCTAAAATTAATTATATGCTCAAATGTATATAAAAAATAAATAAAAAAAGAAAAACACAGTCTTTTACATTGCATTTTCTTGCACTGGTTGTGTCATCCTACTGTTTTGCACAGCTTATAGCAAACATGCATAATAACATACATGCAAGAAAAGGCAATGTTTTTTTTTCCTGCTCTGGTATTCTTTAATAAAAAAGCCACAGGTTTAGAGTCAAATTCGCTGTGTTTAGTCTGCAGGTGTAGAAGTAACTTGGCTGGCTTAAATGCTTTATTTGCTTAAAACCTTCCATTTACATTTACCTTACAGCATCTAAAACACTCGCTTGTGTATGATAATTACTCTGCTTGCTTATTTGTGGGTCATACTGTACATTTAAAAGTGAAAGTGATACATTCTGCCACTGTGTCTGCACACAGCTGAATTGGTTCTCTGCATTTAACCCATCCGTGCAGTGAAACACACAAATACACACACACACACACACTGGTGAAGTGAGCACACGTGCCCGGAGCAGTGAGCAGCCATCACGGCGCCCGGGGAGCAACTGGG
>JAOUQT010000028.1:5851808-5870055 GCA_025769995.1 Xyliphius kryptos | reverse complement strand
GCGGCACTTGGGGCAGGGCTTCTTAACTTTCCAGCTGCTTTCTACATGGCTGGGGGAGTGGTGGCTGGAGTAGTGCTGCAGATGGTGAGACACACTCTCTCTCTTTCACACACACACAGAAGGCCATGGCGATTTCAATGTTCGATTAGTTTCATATTTATCAGAAAAATCTGTTTTTTTTCTGCAGTTTTTGTTGATCTTCATCATCACTGGCTTGGTGATTCTTGCTTATTGTTCTCAGGTGAACTACACACACACACATACACACACACAAACACCTTTTCCCCATGTGAGGTGATCAAAGGAGCATCCACCGAAGGCTTATCCATAGTGTAGATAGTGTAGTATAAAGGAATGGTGTAGCTCTGTAGAATAAGAGTGTGTAATTAACTGACTTGCCTGCAGTCCAGCTCTGATTCGCCCGCAGTCCAGATGTATAGAGCATCGTAATGTGGGGACGAGGCACTAAATGTTCATGTTTTTCTCTAGACGTGTACTAGACAGTTGACCGAGGTTTCTAGTTGTGTAGGTGAGTAACGAGAAGACGTATCAGGAAGTGGTGCGGGGGGTGTGCGGGAAAGTGCTGGGCACCCTGTGTGAGATCTCCATCGCTGTCTACACCTTCGGGACATGTATCGCCTTCCTCATTATCATCGGAGATCAGCTGGACAAACGTGAGTCATAACCCACGTTAAAGATATACGGTGTTATTGTAAATAACATGAATTTATTTTATTATTGTGTGTGTGTGTGTGTGAGAGACAGTAATAGTTAACTGTTTTGTGTCTGTTCAGTGATCAGTGCGATGGTTCAGGAGTCGGAGGTTGTTGTCTCTCACTGGTATACTGAGCGCAAATTCACCATCACACTCACCTCCGTATTCATAATCCTCCCTTTGTCCATCCCCAAAGAGATTGGATTCCAGAAATATGCCAGGTATCTGTCTATCTATCTGCCTGTATGTCTGTCTGTCTATTTATCTATCTGTCTATTTATATATATACTATATTTCCAAAAGTATTTGTCACCTATCCATATTATGGGAATCCGGTGTTCCAATCACCTCCTTGGCCACAGGTTATGAATGCTTCACCATAACAAGACATTCTGGACAATTCCATGCTCCCAACTTTGTGGGAACAGTTTGGATCTGCCCCTTTCCTCTTCCAACATGACTGCACCAATGCACAAAGCAAGGTCCATAAAGACATGGATGACAGAGTCTGATGTGGATGAACTTGAATGTCCTTCACAGAGTCCTGACCTTAACTTGATAGAACATCTTTGGGATGAATTAAAGCGGAGACTGAGAGCCAGGTTTTCTTGACCAACATCAGTGTGTGACCTCACAAATGCGCTTCTGGAAGAATGGTCAAAAATTCCCATAAACATACTCCTAAACATTGTGGACAGCTTTCCCAGAAGAGTTGAAGCTGTTCTAGCTGCAAAGGGACCGACGTCATATTGAACCCTATGTATTAGCTCATATGTCCGTCAAGGCAGGCGAGCAAAAACCTTTGGAAATGTAGTGTATTTGTATATTTATATCTGTCTGTATTTTCTATATACAGTCTGCATCTGTCTGTTTTAGTAAATTATTTATAATTTAGTATTATATAATAGTGTGTGTTTGTGTATGTGTGTGTATCTTCAGTACCTTTAGTGTGATTGGTACATGGTATGTGACTGTTATAATCATCATTAAGTACTTCTGGCCTGATGAGGAGATTTCCCCTGAACTCATTCCCACCAGGTTTGTGTCTTTCACTTCCTCATTTTTTCTCTTCTTTAGCAGATCATCTACTACTTCTAATCCGTCTCTCTCCGTCTCTCTCTGTCTGTGTCTGTCTGTCTTTCTGTATATCTCGGTCTCTGTGTGTCTCTCTTTCTGTGTCTGCCTGTCTCTCGCCTGGCTCTCTCTGTGTCTCTCTCTGTGTTTCTCTGTGTCTCTCTGTTTCTGTCCGTCTCCCTGTGTCTCTGTCTCCCTGTCTGTCTGTCTCTTTGTATGTGTGTGTGTTTCCCCACTAGTCCTGAGTCCTGGACTGCCGTGTTCAACGCCATGCCGACTATCTGTTTTGGATTCCAGGTTTATTTCATTTAATCTCAACTACTGGCCATTTTTGGAACAAACGTATTACCTTAGATATCAATAGGCTGGTCATCAGCTATTTACAAGCATTAAAAAAGTGTGTGTGTCAATCCTGTTATCTCTCTCAGTGCCATGTGAGCAGTGTTCCAGTGTTTAACAGCATGAGGAAGTCGACACTTCGTCCATGGGGGGGTGTGGTCACAGTCAGCATGATCATCTGCCTCTTTGTCTACACAGGAACAGGTGAGTGTTAAACGTGTGTGTGTGTAAAATTTGTGGAATTGCCCCACCATGCAGTGAAACACACACACACACACACACACTTGTAATGAGCTGTGAGCTGCTTCCACAGTGCCCAGGTTCAAACGAATTTTAGGCTCCATGCCCAAGGACACTTCAGCCGTTTTCGACTTTGCAGTTCAGTGCAAAAACATTCGAACTAAAAACAAGCTGAATATCCTTAAATTCAATCAAATTTTCTTATATTTGACCCAAAAAAATATGTGCAAGCAAATTTGTCCTGACTACAATTCTTAAAACATAAATTTAAAACATAAAAGTTCTCTTAAGCAAAAGACACTGTAGACAAAAACAAGACTAATTAGACTGAAACTAGTCTTTTTTAATCGAACCAGGGACCTTCAGGTCGCAAGGCAGTTTCCATAACCGCAAGCCTACGACTGCCCCGACGATGTCACATTACATCTGACATATGCATATCTCAGGGATCTCTCTGTCTCTTCTCAGGTGTGTGTGGTTTCCTGTCATTCGGTTCTATGGTGAATCAGGACGTCCTGATGTCTTATCCATCCAATGACATCGCAGTGGCCATCGCTCGAGCTTTCATCATCATCAGTGTGGTGACTTCATATCCCATACTTCACTTCTGTGGGAGGTACTAAAACACAGAGAGAGAATGAGATGGAGAGAGATAGTCTCTAGAGAGATAGTTTAGAATTGTAATAAGTGTGTCTGTGTGTTTTAGAGCAGTGCTGGAGGGTTTGTGGCTGCGTTTTAAAGGGACAGACGTGGACACAGACGTGGGGAGAGAGAGAAGACGGCGTGTGTTGTTCACACTGGTTTGGTTCTGTCTAACACTGGTAATCGCTCTCACCATCCCTGATATTGGCCGCGTCATCTCTCTCATAGGAGGACTGGCAGCCTGCTTCATCTTCATCTTCCCAGGTGTGAATTAATTATACCTATGCTTTTATCATTTATATATTAGTATTTATTACATAAATCACATATGCAAGTGTCCCAAATGTCATGACATCCCTAAACATCGTACCATATCAATCATCATTATGTCCCAAACATTGTCATGTCCCAAACATCATTCTGTCCCAAAAATTGTCATGTCTCAAACATCATTCTGTCCCAAACATCATTATGTCACAAACATCATTCTGTCCCAAACATTGTCATGTCCCAAACATTATTCTGTGCTAAACATCGTCATGTCCCAAACATCATTCTGTGCCAAACATAATCCTGTCCCAAACATCGTCATGTCCCAAACATAATCCTGTCCCAAACATCACAGTATAATTTATTGCCTCCACATTTTATTGGTGTACTTTATAAAACATTTAAGTGTGATAAGGTGTGTGTGTATATGTGTGTGTGTATGAACTCTCTGTAGGTTTATGTTTGATTGAAGCTAAGATGTCAGAACATGATGCCAGATCAATGAGGTAAAGTCCTGGATTGTGATTAATATCTAATATTTAATTTTAAGATTAAAGATTGGCACCCCATTCACAGTAAGTATTGGCATTGCTGGCTGTGTGTACAGTTGAATGTCTATGATGTGTTGCATGAATTGTTTTGCAGCTGGCACATGCTGGTGATTTACGGTGTTATCATGGTTATACTCGGCGCATTTATCTTCGGCCAGTCGACGACCAATGCCATCTACAGAAACGTCATCAGGCCCTGAGAGAGCCGGGGGTCACCACAGTGGTCACTACGGGGGTCACTATGGGGTCGACTCATAGAGAACATACCAAAGACTTCACCGTTGTACCCTGGAATAAACGGTTTGAACTCCTGAGACTTTTCATCTTGAAGATTTGTGCTGTAACGAGAGGAATAACACACAACAAACTTCACACTGCACACTTTACACCACACACTTCACACACCTACGGGTCCATTGTTTCATTTTTATATCAACCTTTATAAACTCAAACACATGGTGAAACCTGGAAATATTTTGAACAACTAGAAAGTTTTTTTTTTTTTTAGAAATCTGGAGTTGATCTGCACAAAGTTTCATTATTATTTATGTTTAAAAACTTTTATTACTTTATTTCTATTTGAATAATTCCAGTTAATCTCTCTATCACTTTATTTTTCATTTTAATAACATTTTGATAATCCAGCGAATAATTAATGCAAACCGCAGCTCGACTCCGGAGGGAACTACTAGAATTAAATGGTTTAAATCCGTGAACGTTTCTTTATTGTTTGTATTATAAAAGATATAGATGGTTTATTCCGGTGTCTCACAGCGAGTTTAGACTGTACCTTACGTTGTACCTCACGCCATACCTCACGCTATACTAGTACAGTTAGACTCAAACCACCGGAGATTTTAACTCCTTTTAATAAATATGTAGATTAATGAATTAAAATGTATTATTATTATTAATAGTAATACTGTTCTTTATTATTTCATCATAAAATATTTTGGTCAGACGTTTACATTAGTGTGTGTGTGTTCTGTAAAATAAGCAGCTGTATACCCAAATGTTTAATTAATTTAGTTTGAAAATGAGACGAGAATCCAGACGTAAATCTTTTTTAATTATCCTGATGACGATGACGATGATGATGATCAGTTATTAGTTAATGATCTGTGTATATATATATATACACACTAAAATATAGAGTATAATGTTAATTTGAACTCAATAAAGGGACATTCTGTTTGATTTAAGAAACTGATGTTTATTTTCTGTAATAAATAGGAAACTGTTTATTTTGGTCCAAACAGTGGCAGCTTGATGGTGCACAACCTCCCGATCACTAATCCAGAGCTGCAGGGTTTATCAGTGTTTTTTATACAGTAGTAATTAGTTCTCAGGATTTCTGCAGTAAATAAAATAAAATTTTTGTTAATTCCATAAACTAGTGAAGTACTCGAGTCCAGTTGTAAGACCATAAACTCCCAGATTTGTTCACGTCTCGGGAATCAACCTCACTGGGATGTGGCTTTTGACTCGCAGTTAAGTGGAATCGGAAAATACTGTTGATACCAATGACCGCCTTAAATTAATCTTCACGCTGCAACGCCTTAATCTTCACACTGTCTTGACTTAAATTATTCTGTTAACTGCAACGCCTTAAATTAATCTTCACACTGTCTTGCCTTAAATTAATCTGTAAACTGCACCATCTTAAATTAATCTGTAAACTGCACCGCCTTAAATTAATCTTCACCCTGCCCCGCCTTAATTTAATTTATAAACTGTATTGCCTTAAATTAATATTTACACTGCCTTGACTAAAATTGATTTGTAAACTGCACCGCCTTAAAATTATCTTCACCCTGCACCTCCTTAAATTAATCTGAAACTGTACCGCCTTAAATTAATCTGTAAACTGCACCGCCTTAAATTCATCTTCACACAGCCCCACCTTAATCTTCACCCTGCCCCGCCTTAAATTAATCTTTACACTGCCTTGCCTAAAATTGATATGTAAACAGCACCGCCTTAAAATTATCTTCACCCTGCACCTCCTTAAATTAATCTGTAAAATGTACCTCCTTAAGTTAATCTTCACGCTACACTGCCTTAAATTAATCTATAAACTGTACCGCCTTAAATTAATCTGTAAACTGCACCGTCTTAAATTAATCTGTAAACTGCACCATCTTAAATTAATCCTCACACTGCCCCGCCTTGAATTAATCTTCACACTGCTCGCCTTTAATTAATCTTCACACTGCCTTGCCTAAAATTGATCTGTAAACTGCACCTTAAATTAATCTTTAAACTGTATTGCTTTAAATTAATCTTTACACTGCCTTGCCTAAAATTGATCTGTAAACTGCACGCCTTAAATTTATCTTCACACTGCATCGCCTTAAATTAATTTGTAAACTGTACCGCCTTAAATTAATCTGTAAAATGCACCGCCTTAAATTATTCTTCACACTGCCCCGCCTTAAATTAATCTATAATCTGTACTGCCTTAAATTAATCCTCACACTGCCTTGCCTTAAATTAATCTTCACACTGCCCCGCCTTGAATTAATCTTTACATTGCCCCGCCTTGAATTAATCTTCACACTGCCCGTCTGAAATTAATATTCACATTGCCCCGCCTTAAATTAATCTTCACATTGCCCTGCCTAAATTAATGTTCACCCTGCCCGTCTGAAATTAATATTCACATTGCCCCGCCTTAAATTAATATGTAAACTGTACCGCCTTAAATTAATCTTCACATTGCCCCGCCTTAAATTAATGTTCACCCTGCCCCGCCTGAAATTAATCTGTAATCTGTACCTTATTAAATGAATTAGTAAACTGTCCCGCCCTAAATTAATGTTCACACTGCCCGTCTGAAATTAATATTCACATTGCCCCGCCTTAAATTAATCTGTAAACTGTACCGCCTTAAATTAATCTTCACATTGCCCCGCCTTAAATTAATGTTCACCCTGCCCCGCCTTGAATTAATCTTCACACTGCCCTGCCTAAATTAATGTTCACCCTGCCCCGCCTGAAATTAATATGTACCTTATTAAATGAATTAGTAAACTGTACCGCCTTAAATTAATCTTCACACTGCACCACCTGAAATTAATCTTCACATTGCCCCGCCTAAATTAATCTGTAATCTGTACTTTATTAAATGAATTAGTAAACTGCACCGCCTAAAATTAATCTTCACATTGCCCCGCCTTTAATTAATCTGTAAACTGCACCGCCTTAAATTAATCTTCACACTGCCCCGCCTTAAATTAATCTTCACACTGCACCACCTTAAATTAATCTTCACCCTGCCCCGCCTTGAATTAATCTTCACACTGCCCATCTGAAATTAATATTCACATTGCCCCGCCTTAAATTAATCTGTAAACTGTTCCGCCTTAAATTAATCTTCACATTGCCCCGCCTAAATTAATGTTCACCCTGCCCCGCCTTGAATTATTCTTCACACTGTACTGCCTTAAATTAATCTTCACACTGCCTGTCTGAAATTAATCTTCACATTGCCCCACCTTAAATTAATCTTCACATTGCCCCGCCTGAAATTATTCTTCACAATGCACCGCGTTAATTACTTTTCACACTGCCCTGCCTGAAATTAATCTTCACATTGCCCCGCCTTGAATGAATCTTCACATTGCCACGCCTTAAGTTATTCTTCACACTGCACCGCCTTAAATTAATCTAAGAGAGTGAGCGGTTTCTGGCATTAATACGTGTGCAGCTTGTTTCCACAGATTGTCCCCCTAAGGAGTCAGTGCCCTAACTAACAAAGTTAAACACATGCATGCACATACATATAAACAAACAAACATTGCCCGGCCCCAACACACACACACAAATGGGACTTGCTATACCAGTAGGAACCATGAACTAAATATGTTTGATACGGCTAATGATTATAAACACAATAATGAATAAGGATTTTTTGTGAACGCAAGGTCAAAAACACCAGACATTACTAACTAAATATCCTCATGATGATGATATATAAACACGGTACACACACACACATTAAACATAAAAAAAACATACACCAAATATAAAAAAGCACAAATTATACATACATGATTTTAATACATTCACAACTTATTTTCGAGGCTTGACAACCTGTGATTGTAAAAACCTGATTCCACAAACATTGGGACAAAGTACAAACTGTAAATAAAAACGGAATGCATTCATTTACAAATCTCAAAAACTGATATTCTATTCACAATAGAACATTTTGTACTTTCCTGCCAAATACTGCCTCATTTGAAATTTCATGACAGCAACACATCTCAAAAAAAGTTGGGATGAGGCAATAAAAGTTACAAAAAAAGAGATACAAAAAAGTGACAGCTGGAGCTCCTATTGGCAATAGGTCATTAACATGACTGGTTATAAAAAGGGCATCGTGGAGTGGGCAGAGCGCAAGGTCAGGAAAAACCCAATACAGTCCATCCATCGTAGGGCACACACAGAGTCACACACTATAATGCTCTTAAATAATAAATGTAAACGATTTGTGAATCAGAAAACATTGCTGCAAACCATTGAGAAATGCATTCGTTTGATTCATATGAGTGGTAGATTAAATACTAATGCTTTTTAATGCCATTTATAGCCTCCAGTTAATGACTTTTAAAAACACACACAAACCCTGCATTTAGTAATAACATACAACATAGTTTCACATAGTTTTCACTCTCTTTACAAAATGAACGTAATGGATGTGTGCACTTTGAATTACTGCATTTGAGATGCACATGTCATGACAGCATATCGGGCACATTGTGTGCTCCTTTCTTTCTGAGTCTTTACACCCCACCATGCACCCTTTAGGTGCCTCCATATTTTCTCCACAGGCAATATGATTAACCTTTGCTAAGACACACTGACCAGGAAAGAACAGAGAAAATGAGAGCAGGAGCTAGAGAAAAATATATACACACAGCAAGGAAGGGAAAGAAAGCATGAGCTCATCACTTCAGTTTGATGTAGGAATGACTTATTTTGGCAATGCATCACAATATGAGCATTGCTTTAGGCACAGTCATGAGATTATTTTCTGTCACTGTTGATTACTGATCCAACATTAAAACAAACATACTAAGCAACAATAGTTTTATCAAAAACAATGATCATTATCCTAGTATATTGTCAGCTGTTGCATCCCTGGGGAGTAAGTAACATTCCTGGCTTTTCCAGCAGTGTGCAATGAAAAATACAGATTGTACATTTGTTAGAGATTCAGCCATTTTATTTAAGAAAGATAATAGTAAATGATTTTAGAGTTACTCCTAAGCCCGCAGGGGTGAGGGTTGCGCCAGGAAGGGCATCCAGCGTAAAACATTGCCAGATCATAATGGGCAGGACTCGCTGTGGCGGCCTCTGGTGACAGGGAAAAGCTTAAAGATGAAGAAGAATAGTAAATGATTTTAGAGTGGTTTTCACATTTGGTCTCTACACCTCATGTGCTCTCACCTTAATTTGCCATAGATTTGCTTGTACTGTTTTTCCAATAAATTCGAAACCATATTGTCACAAAAGCAACAGTGCCCTCTTTTGTGTAAGGCTCCATGCAGAGTATCACATCAGTCGCTAGCATTGTGAGTAAGTGAATCTAATGCCTAGTCCAGCTTGTAACTTTAGAGTTTTGCTTAGTTTATTACCTTGTTCCTTTACTGTTGCCTTCTGTATATTTAGTTTTTTATCTTTTGGATTCATTCTGTAAATACAACTGTTGCTGCTTCCTGAAAGTGTTCTGGACTGAGTAATTAAACTTATAGAACAGCACTCAGTGATTTGTAGCTGACTTCATCACTCGATACTGAAGTCTACTTCTTGTAATTAGTGAGTGCAGGTCCTGACTTCTTATATCACCAACTTATAGCTGTTCTATTTAGCTACAGGAAAAAATTATATGAAAACACCCATTATTAATATTTTCTATTATTAGTGCTACTTTTTAGAAACAAATATAAGATGGGGTGGCACGGTGGCGCAGTGGATAGTGCTGTGGCCTCACAGCAAGAGGACCCGGGTTTGACCTGGGATTTTTTTTTGTGGAGTTTGCATGTTCTCCCTATATTCGCGTGGGTTTTGTCCCACAGGCCAAAGACATGCATGTTAGGTAAATTGGAAATCATTCTAGGTGAATTAGAGAAGTTAAATTGTCCGGTCCTAAGCCCAAGAGGGTGAGGGTTGCGTTAGGAAGGGCATCCGGCATAAAACATGTGTCAGATCCTAATGTAAAGGAACTCGCTGTGGCTGGAGGCAGACAATCATACAAATTGTATGCAGTAGTTTTCTTTAAGAACTGCTAGGGAATTCAAATATGTAACAGCATGACGACACGCTTGTGTACAACGAGAGTAAGAATGGACAGATTTTAACCTGAAAGCTCCCACCTAGGCATCAGTTTCTGAATTCAGTTAAGTGTATGTGGCTAAAGAAGCACAAATCCCCAGAACCATGCTCCAAAATCTGTTCCTAATAAACCATGGAGGTGATTACAACAGCAAAGAGACGAACCATTTTGGATAAAGATCTACTAAAAGTGCAAATGTTTGTGATGGTCAGGTATATACAGTACAAACCTTCGGCTATATTCAGTAATGTATTTGGGGGGCACCGGTTACCCACAGGACCATGAACAGGATACACAAACCAGGAGCACAATGACGTAACCAACTGTACACAAAATTGTCCTGCATTTTAAACTTGACCAGTATTTGGCTTTATATTGCTTCAGAGGGAGATGATAAAAAGAGTGAGAACATACACAACAAGATCTTTATAACATACCCAAGTCATAAATAAAGCTAGTCAAAGCTGAATATGTTTTATTGTATTTTTTTGTAAACACTAACCTGGGATCTTCACATCTGGACTAGAAAAAACTATTGGTGTAGATGAAGAAGCAAATGAACAGTGAACTTTCTCTCAGCTATAGGTGTCTGTGTGTATGTGTGTCTGTGTTTGTGCGTCAGTGAACTGTAGCACAGAACCAGTGATGATAGACAGGGTAATTCTTTCTCCCTCTACAGTGAGGGGTTGAGTGTTGGGAAGAGGTCATTGTGAGTTTGTGTATGTCTCACACACATTCTATTCATCATGTGTCCTTGTCCTGAATTTCCTCTTCTGCAGCTCTTTGTCTGAAAAGCTGTTGTTCCTGTAGCGTCTCTCAGACTAGCCAAACAAAAGCCTGTCTGACTCATATCCAAACGAGGAACAAACTGATAACAAACTGACTCAGTCACTTTCCATCACTCTCTCTCTCTCTCTCTCTCACACACTTCAATATTTCTTTACTTGTAAAGACATTTATATATTTATTAATTCAGGTAACAATGCTAAACCTAACCTTAATTCAGTAATGAAAATAACTTTTCACCTATTGTACCTTATTTATTTATTTAAAAAAAAAATAAATAACTGTTCTTATGGGACTAGCAAAATGTCCTACCAAGTTCAAAATGATCATGTATTCCTCTACTAGTGTGTACAAGTCCTTATAAAATGATAAAACATGCATATCTGAAAGGAAAGAAAGAATTCTGCTGTCTTCAGCTATCTTATGACAGCTTTATTATAAAAATTCACATCTTCCATAGTCCTCTTTCTGACTCAACCCAATGATTGCCTTGTCAATTTAAAAAAATCTAATTTAATAAGCAAGTTTCTACGTTATTTATAAAATTACATGCAGCCCTTGATGTTTATTACTTGTCATAGTTTCTGAGATCATCTGAATAAAATCTAGGCCAAATTCTATAACAGCCTGGAAGTTAATGTGTTCAGGGTGTCAGTTTATATAATGCTGCTCAAATCTATTTATGCAAAACACAGGCATTACAACTGCAGAAACATGTTTTAATATAAGTTACATTTCAATATTGCAACTATCATTATTTGTAACTGTTTGTCCTGTAAAGAAAACAGAGAAAGAAGAGAAAAGGAAGATTTCTAACACATTCTTGACTAACCCGACATTTTAATTAGTTGCATTACCAAACTAGGCAGAGGAGATGAGAGGATGAGTGATTGTGTCGAAGACAAAGAGCACTACTGAGAACTGCAGGATGTGGATTGACTGGATATGCAGTGCAGTGTTACTAGAGGGGAGTCAGGGCATTTGGTAATGTTTCAGAAGTACAAATGTGAATGAACCAGTAGGTGGGCAGATGATGGTTAGTCAATGTAAACAACGAGGGAAAGATTTCAGCACCAGGGTCAGCTCCAGACCAACTGGATGTCTGACAGTAAACAAATCTAGTCTTTGAAAGCAAAATCTCATACAGTTTATCTGCAGCACCTTCAAAATGCTGAATATCAACATTCTGCTGCAAACATACATTTCATTCTTCTCTATATATGTTATGTTATGAAGTGACACAACACAGATAGCATAAAAAATATGCAACCTGAAAACATGATAGTGTTTACAGAGGTTTATTGCATGAGCAGGGTAACTAATCACACATCATGAAAATAACAAGTTCACTCACAAAATGAGCAATACTCAATGCACAAGTCAAAAATGATCTGTTCAATCAAAACTTCTGCTAGACTGTCTTATCAGCCCTATCCATAAAAGCTCGCTGTCTCTTCAGTCACTTATAGTTTGGACAAAAGAAAAGGAGTCCTTCTTCCTTCTTCACAGCCTGAAACACAGTCTTCACAGTCTCGTTTTGTGGGAAAGCAGTGTGTATAAATGAATAGAGAAGATCAAGGAAGGTCACACGGCTGTTCATGTCCATGCCTGACATTGAGTGTGCACATTAACTGATTCTGTTGAAAAGGCAAGCGACTGTGCAAGTATGAAGATTCATGTCTGATGAGGTGAAGGATGAAGGATTCATGGTTTGCAGCTTACCCTGAGCTTCCACCCTGAGCTTCCACAAACCCTTGTTGACAGTTGGACAAACTGTATTTTAAAAGAATGCAAACTATTAAGGAAGATGTATTTGTTATTTGGGGAATATGATGAATTCTACATTCTGACTCACCCCTGTAATGTTTCAAAGTGATAACATAACTATTTTGTTATATATTCCGCTATCTTATTAGTAAAGCAATACTTGGTTTAAATGCACTTAAGTTGGGCCACATAAAAAATTCCAATTAAATAGTTTCAAAGAATATGGTATGTAGGTACCGTACACTTTATTTTTCATATAGAAAAGTTATTAGAAAAACTTTATTCGTTAAAAATTGCAACCAAACTGCTCTAAAAGATATAAAAATAACATTCAGTAATTGAAAGGTCATGAATTATAATCTCGCATCTAATTATTTGCCTAAAGAAGTCATGTGACATTCTTTAAAAAACTTCTATCAGAAAACTGTAAGTTATGGGCTAAGTTATGTTTAGTTATGGGCTTTTAAAACTGGATCTGTCAAAAATATGAAACAAATTCTTTTTATGGCTAATATTTGATATATTGCTTTCACCAGTATATATACCACTTCGAATGTTCTACAGATACTGTACATGCATGTGAATGTTTCAGTGAGATTAGGTTTGACAATTAACAAGTTACACTTAGCATCACGTTCAGCTTTTTCTTAGGCTCTGTTTTTTAAAAATCTCCACGCAATGATGATCACTGCACCTGCTGTACCAACTAATTATGATCGTTTTGCTATTATGCTTTTCAGATACACAGACCTGCTTTATTATAATCACCTCAAGTACCCCCTACTTTCTCTCTCTCACTCCTGAGTGGTAATGAATGTTAATGGACCTGAGCTCCCAAGAATGCTTTACTCAACTAAATCTTAGGCAGTTCTTGCACAATTTTTTAACGTAGATGCATGGGTATACATTCACATCAAGATACAGCTAGTTAAAAAAACACATGAAGATACAACTAGTTAAAAAAACACATGAAGATACAACTAGTTAAAAAAACACATGAAGATACAATTAGAAATTGAACACATTTGTGCTATTGCAACCAAAGACAAATCAAATCTTAATTTAGTTACATAATCACATAAAATCATACACTGTGGTTTGGAACTTCTGCAACAGACTATAAAGCATCTTACACTGATAGCCATAATGACATAGGATTGCCCTGCTTTGTTACAGACATGCTACAGAGATGTTAAAACCACCACAGAGTGCATTTTCATGTATGAATGTTGAATGAACATATACAGGGTTTCTAGGTGAACTGCAACGTTTATTTTAGTAAACAAAAGACCAGAACAGATGTTATTTTTTAACTCGGCAGCAACAACATGACAGCATATACTTAATGATTTCACACTTAATTGCACAATCACAGGTTGTTTATTTATGAAAGTCTCAGATTTTGGTAGCATTGAGCATTTGTAATAAAGCTGCAGTATTTTAATTTTAAGTATAGTTTTAAGAAGTTTCCTATAGCGTCCCAAAGCTGTATACAAATCAGAATACAAATAAAATATACACTCTGACTGTGCCATGCATTCCGGTTGACTGAGCTTACGTGAGACTCACAGACCCACATAAGCTCAGTCAGCTGAAGTCCTTTTGCTTCCATCTGCTTAAAATTAATTGGAAGAAAGAAGCACGACCAGAGGGACCTCATGGCCAGATGTCAATCGATTAAGTTAACTGGACTGGATGTAGATAATTGTGGTTTCCAGCACTCAATATGCAGTGTGTCAGATTTATTTGTTGTCTATGGTGTAATAAGGCATAACACTGAAGCGTCATTTCTTTGCATGACATTTCCTCAAGTCATTTGGTGGTTACTAACTAGCAGCCATGACTATTACATAAATCAACTACCCGCTACCTATCTGTTCACAAATGTCATAAGTTCAAATCCCACAACTGTTATCTTACTTCTGTTGAGCCCAGAGAAAAGCCCTTAACCCTCAACTGATGAGTGGTTCTAATGAGTGACATGTACGTTTCCCTGAATAAGAGCATTATTATGTGCACTGATTGGCTGAACAGATTTCTCAGTTTGTTCCTAGTTGTATATAGTGTATTTATAAAGCCAGTGTATTTCTAGTGCGGGGTAAATGGTAAGGGTTGCGTCAAGATGGGCATCAGCGTAATACAATTGCCGATATTTTATTCCTGAATGGTTCACCATACCAGATCGATCGCAATCGGGTTAACAACCACCGCCACCAGTACTTTTGGCAAACAGTGTACTGGCGGAAACTGGGCTACTTTTGGTCAAAGACGACGTGGAGGAAAGCATGTGAGGAGATAGAGAGAGAACTGGAAAGTCAAGAGTGTAGAACTGAGAGTAGCGATCTTGAATGTAGGGACAAAGATAGGGAAAGGTAAGAAAGAGCACCGCAGATGTGATTTTTGCTTTGAGAATGCTGATAGAGAGGTATATTAAAAGTCAGAAAGAGCTACACTGCATCTTTGTAGATTTAGAGGAAGCTTATGATTGCATGGAAACAGCATGACAGTAGCAAGATGTGCTGCATGAGTGACAGATAGCTTCAATTTAAAGGTAGGACTGCAAGGATCGACTCTGAGCCCCTTCTTGTTTGCTCTGGTGATTGACAGACTAATAGATCAGGTCAGACAAGTATCACCGTGGACTATGACGTTTGCAAATGACATTGTGATCTGTTGTGAGAGCAGGGAACAGCTAGAAGAGAACTTGGAGAGGTAGAAGTAAGCTCTGGAAAGGAGTGGGATAAAAGTAAACTTTGGTAAGACAGAATACATGTGTGTGAATTAGAGTTAGGCAAGTAGAACTGTCAGGCTACAGGGAGAAGTGGTCACAAAGGTGCAGGAGTTCAGGTACTTGGGATCAACTGTCCAGTATGGACAGGATTAGAAATGAGAACATCAGAGGGACAGCACAGGTTAGAAAATTGGGAGGCGAAGTTAGAGAGGGCAGATGGTTTGGCCATGTGCATAGGCGGGACAGTGGATATAGTGGTAGTAGGATGTTAGAAATGGAGTTTCCAGGCAGGAGGCAGAGAGGAAGACGAAAAAGAAGATATATAGATGTCGTCAATGTAGACATGCAGGTAGTTGATTTGAAAGCAGAAGATGTAGTGGACAGATTAAGGTGGATAATTTTGACTCGCTGTAGAAACCCCTGATGAAGGGAGAAGCCAAAAGATCAAGAATAAGAATATGCTTTGGATATACAGTCATTAGATCTTAAATCTTTTAGATTTAAACTTAGAAATATAATTAACAAGGCACTTGGCAACAAGCTTGAACCTCTGACTATTTCAAACTGCTTTATCCTATAAAGTCTTACCAACATAAATTCCTTATTGTCTCTCAACCAACCTCCCTCCCGCCCGAGTTTGTGAATGCTGCTTTGGTTTGCATTGCTGTGACTATTAGTGGAACTGTAACACCTGTTGCAATTGTGCACTATCTTGGATGAAGACAGCAGAGAAATCACACATGTGATCTGTTTTTCATGGGTAGAAAGAAGAGGCTTTTATCACAATAACATTAGGTATTGAGAGAATAAAAAGAAATGATTGTGAAAAGAGGTGAAACATGAGGTAAGTGATTGAAAAAAACATGATAAAAATGAGCACAAACATGAATCATTATGTGTGGGTTTGTGTGTGATCACCTATGACTGACTCAATAAACAACATCTCTTCTTAACTGAGATGAAACACTGTTTACTGACAGTCTAGGTTATGCATGTGTATGTTTATACAGACTGTACAATTTATTCAATTCACACAAAAGTAATCTATACAATAACTTAATCAAAATCAGAACTGCCAGTTTACTGACACATTCAGTTTACTTGTGTGCCATTATATACACAAGATAATTGAGGATCATCAGAAATTAAAAGCAAACTGAAATCGGAAGTATCCTGAAGTACTCAGAACACATTTGCCATCAGATGCAACATTGGAATCTACAGTATAAGCTTTGTACAACTTGATTTGAAGGCCTATTTTCTCAAGCATATTCTCTAAAGCTCAATCAGACTGGTTAGGCAGTGATTGCCATCATTTGATCTGTCCACGGACGTTCTATGTGATTTAAGCCTGACTGGACCACTTAAACACATTAAGCAGCAGGTCGTGATGAAAGCTAAAACTTCACCCCAGTCTGATGATTTGCAAAACACTCCAGTCATTATGTTATGCGAGTGTAGTCACGACTATTCTCTAACAAGCCTGTTACTTGTATTCACAGTATATTGACAAGTGAAGTCTCTAGAGTCTCTGGTCATGAATAGCATAACGCAAAGTTCATTTGCTGAGTTCAGAGCCAGTGAGCTTGATTATTAATCAGGGCATTTCCCCAGGTGTAGCATGTAGAGGGGGATTGTGATCTGCATGATGTGTGTGCTAATAGATATCTTTTGATCCTTCTACTTAAGAGAAAAGCAGCAAGAAAATCTCATCACCTTAAGCCAGTAAGAAGCTTTGGAGTTCGAGTGGGATTTCAAAAGGACAATGTTCTAATTTGTGGTGAATAAGCTGGACAATATTGACTGACAATATAAAAAATATATAAATACATTTAAAAACCGAATATCACATAGCCAGAGAAAGCATTTCCAGTTAGTTTAAACTGAACTATGGAACTGTCGCCTCACATAAAAAAGGGCCCAGGTTCAATCCCCAGGTGGGACGACTTGGAAAAGTTTGCATGTTCTCCAAGTGTTCCGGTTTCCTGCCACACTGAAAGACATGAATGGTAGGTTAATTGGTGTCTCTAAATGTGTGAATGTGTGTGTGTCCTACACCCTGTCTAGGGTTGTTCCTGTCCTTTTTCTCAGAGATACCAGGTGGGTACATGCTGGCCTGACCCTGTGAGAATTAAGCAGAAGATAATAAATGAATGAATTAATAAACTAAGCCGGGTTATAACCAGGTGTAACCCATAACTATTAAGCAAGATATTTTATGGATGCCTATCTTCTACTACAGATTGTTTTCTCTGAGTACACTTTTTTTTTTTAAAAAAGGATTGTACATGTCTCAAGTGTGTCCATGTCAGCATGAAGGTTATCGCCGACCTGTCCACTATGCTGTCAAATGAGGAAGGTCTGGTCTCTAGACTCTGACAGCCTGAAGGACACACAAGAACAGCTCAAAGATAGAAAATCCTGATAGACTCCAACATTCCCATCCCCAGTCTTTTTTTTATGTTTTTCTTCTTTCACACACACACACACACACACACATACCTCTCTGATTCTGTATTGCTGACATGTAACAAAACAATCTGAATACAACTAAACAAAGAAAATTTGTCTGCAGTGGATGGAAATTTGTTGCAGCCTATAAGAAAGTCTTCTGTTCTGTGCAGATGATAGAAGAAAGGGCAGATAATGAGTGAATAGTCTGTTTGCACACTGCAGACATGTTGTGGTATTTCTGAGCCTATATGCTTTTATTTTTTATCTGATTTTACACATAATCACTGCGGTCTCACTGCTGCCTCATATAATTAGTTACAGCAGCTATTATTGTACAA
>JAOUQT010000028.1:5833782-5848812 GCA_025769995.1 Xyliphius kryptos | reverse complement strand
TGGGTACTGAACTTTCAGCCATAGAAAACATTTGGCGCATCATAAAACTTAAGATCTGACAAAAAAGACAGTTAAGCAACTAGAATTCAACATTAGACAAGAATGGGTTAACATTCCTATCCCTCACTTTGAGCAAGTTGTCTCTTCAGTCCCAGACGTTAACAGACTGTTGTAAAGACAAAAGTGGATGTCTTACAGTGGTAAACATTGCCTTGTCCCAACTTTTTTGAGATGTGTTGTCATAAAATTTACATTTTTCTCTTTAAATAAATACATTTTCATATGTCATCTATGTTCTATTGTCAACTATGTTGTTCATAGCCCTAAAACTAAACGATGTATTTCTATGAACTTGACGCTGATCCATATCCATGTAAATAACCCACCCTGTACTACTCATTATAAGTCAGCATATACTGGCCTATCTAAAACCTCTTTGCCAGTACACAGTGGCAAAGGTACCATGTACATACTGTATGCCAATGGATTCAAACCACATTATGCTTTTCTATGTAAGCACGGTTTAATACATCAATCAATAATCTATGCGTGCACAGTGTGGACTCATATCTAATGACTCATATCAAAACTTATGATGTTGACAATGGACAAAGTCAGTCTTTATTCTACTGCCTAAGAAAGGAGACAATGCAGTAGCTACAGGACCATCACACTAGTTTCACATTCTAACAAGATCCTGTTGTGATTGATCTTGAAGTGGATGCAGACCAAGCTTGAAGGAGAGATTGCCTAAGAACAAGGTGGATTTAGGCCAAGAAGAGGCACAAGGGATCAGATCACAAACCTATGTATCATCCGGGGGAAAGCAAGAAAAAGCAACTAGGCATTGTATATTTGTTTCATTGATTTCACAAAGGCATTAGACATGGTCCGACTGTGGAAAATCATCATAGAGACATTGTTTTAAAAATGTTAGTAGTAGTGGGTTTAAAACAAGACTGATGATTATATGTACTAGTCAAATTTTTTATTATTTTTATAAATTAATTTTTATTGATCCCTGTAGGCAAATTCTTTCTCTGCATTTAACTCATCCAGGGGTGAAAACCCGTAGCAGTGTGCTGTCCCCATAGCGGCACACAGGGAGCATTTGGAGGTTGGGTGCCTTGTTCAACAGCACTTTAGTCATAACATCCTCAAGTGTAGATCAAACCTGCAATATTTTGGTCCTCAGCCCCTATTCATTTAGCCATAAATGACCCCTAAATAAATTAGGTGCCAAGTCAATTATTTAACAACCTCGTACATCAGAATGCAGAAAATTACACGTAATTCATTACAAATGTATTTAAAATGAATTCTGGGGTGGAGCCAAAGACCCACAGGTTAAACAACTTTTATTCAGTTGAAATATTGAGCTACCTCATGCCTTCTAGTTCTGCCTCTTGCAGTGTGTTAGTGTGCCATACTAAAGTAACAGATGTGCAAAACCCTTGTTCCACACTATCACGAAATCACTTAAACCATTCACTGCAGCAGATGCTCAATAATGCCCAAGCACTACTGCTCTCTAAATGGCCACCCTCAGGAGAAAGACATTGTTTATGTAATAGCAAGATTAAGTTTTAATGTTATTACATTAGATCATCTGCCTTTTCTGAGAGCAGATTTATGCTTTTGCAGCTAAAAGCTTAGGCTATTTCTCGAACTATTGGCATGATAAAGGTGCATCAGATTTCTAAAGCTCACAGTGATATTCAGTATATGTACAAACCCAATTTAGGCTGAATAACCCAGGGGACATAAACAGGGGAATACCACCCCACAGGTCACTGTTCTTTGACACCAAGATGATTAAAGAAAAAGAAATGGGATCTTGCATTGAGCAATGTCCACCACATGTTCACCAACTATTCTTTTGTCTATTTAAGGGACATTTGGCATGGTTTTAAATAATAAAAAAAAAACCTTTGGCATGGATTCAGATGGAAATGTTCCTTGTGGAATTTTAAGCTCATCTGAAGTCAACTGCCTGGTTCTGTTTTGAAGTTTGTAAGTAGGTTGCATGGGAAACTAGGCCACTGGTACTCTGGTGATGTTTTTGTCTCTTCTTTCAGTTGGGCGTCTGTCCTACTTCCCCAACACACTCATATGGCTCCACACACACACACACACACACACACATAAATGAGGCAGATGACAAAGCATTTAAGGCAGGATGTTTATCGCATAAGGGCAAGATGTAATGTTGAGACAAAGATCCATATTTATGAAAGTTAGGTGATGCTTGATGTTTTGAACTTTTAAAGTCTGATTACTAAGACATGGCCCGTCAGTGTTTCCTCTAAGGGCAAGTTCTGAAACAATTGTCTAAACCTTGTCAGTGCTTTCTAAACTACTTTAACAATAGTGGCATTTTTCAGATGCCCTTATCCAGAGCGATTTAGATTATTTATTTTGAGACAATAAGGGTTAGGGGCCTTGCAAAAGGGCCCATCAATGGCAGCTTGATGGTGTTGAGGTTTAAACCCCATGACCTTCTGATCAATAATTCACTTTCTTAACCCCTAAGCTGCTACTTCCCACTTACAATATTTTCTAGTTATCTCTGGTATAAAAAATAATTCATACCTTTTCATCAAAACCTATTCTTCAGATTCTAATCTTAAATTAGAGACCAGTTTTGTCTCTGTCAGTTGTCTGACCAAGAGTAAAGTAATGCCATCTTATAAGGATCTCCTATCTAATCTAAATACAGATGTGGGTCAAATCTAATATCAGCTGAGTGGAGTATGAATTTCTTATATAATTAGGGACACAACAGCTTTGTATTTTCTATTTGATAGTCATTGAGCTTGATAAAAAAGTTTCAGATATCCCTAAAAGTCTCAATTACACTTAGCAGAATGTACATTAAAGTTATTGTTCCACTTATTTTCCTTTGTGCATTTATTCATCAAACCTTTTGAACATATGGAGATGACAAACACTTGCCAAAAGTATCACTGGTGAATCACATTTCTGCATTGTAGGGGGCCTGTTATTATCATATTTATTTTTAGACACTGTACGGTCCAAAATTTGCATTCAATAAACAACAGAGAACTAGAAGTACTGCAAGCGGTGAGTAATATGAACATGGGCAGAAAAAGTATAAATAAATAAAATAAACACAGCTAATATCACCATCAATTGCTTCGCACTCTGCACATCAGCATCCGCTGACCCTACTCTGTCAGTTTAGGTGCCCTACCACTTTGTGGCTAAGTTGCTGTCGTTCCCAAACACTTCCATTTTCTAATAATACAGCTGACAGTTGACTGTGGATTATTTAGGAGCGAGGATTTGTTGCACAGGGGGCATACTATCACAGTTACATTCTGGGATTCACTGAGCTCCCAGGAGCGACCAAATTTTCACAAATGTTTGTAAAAACAGTCTGCATGTTTGGGTCCTTGATTATATACACCTGTGGCCATGGAAGTGATTGGAACACCTGATTCTGGTAAGTTGATGGGTGAGCAAATACTACTGGCATTATAATGCACATATATTACATCATAAAGGACTATGTCTCAATACTTGTTTAAGTTTAAGTCATCAACAAAAGATATTTCGAGTTAAATACACAAATGTTGATGGTGCGCATTCAGCATTATTGGCTTATTTACTCCTGTATGCAAAAATAATCTTAAACATGTTAAACATTCATTTAGAGACCAGTTTAATTAAATAATAGTAGACAATTGTTAAATCTACAACATTTCATCTGTCTATCTACGTTGGGTTTTGAGTAATGAAGCATGAAAGCCACACACACACACACACACACACGTGCATGCATACCACAATATGTGTAGTAGAGGGGGGGAGTAAGTGCTATAGATGTCACATGTATAAACACATATTTACATTAATTTATGAATAAGATAGAACTAGATGCATGAAACTGACACACTAGTTTGAGATATTGACAAAATTACAACTGCATTTAACATTACTGTCACATGGCCTTTAATGGGGGGTGTGTCCTTGTATAAAGCCTTTGGATATATTCATCCTTTCATTCGTTATACTTGTGTAAAACCAGCATTAAAACGAATTAGCAAGAAAGAACATATATATAGGGATATACTTAAATACCAAGATTAATCATTGTATACTGAGAAAAGAACTTATACAGCCCACTCACTATAATGCTCACTGTATTAGGAACGCACGTATAAGCAGGGATGCACTGGTGCAATACACATCAGAAATTCTGAAGAAACTGCACTTTGGCAGAATGAAGAAGATTAAATAGAGTAAATCAAAAGTCTCTGTGTGTGTGTTTGTGTGTGCGCGTGCGTATGTATGTGCATGTGTGTGTGGTCCTATCTTTCTGGCTCTAAGCCTCCTTTGCCCGGGGCCTGGAGATCTCACAGATGGACATTAATAGTTTCATGTTGGAAAGCTTAATCAAGTCCAGACCTCTGTACTCTAATCCCAACACACTCTGCAAATTGTGAAAGCCTCTCGTTTGTTCTCTCTCACTTTCTCCCTGACTCTGTCTCTCATTCTCCATCTGTTCACCTGCCACTGTGTCTCATGTCAATCTTGTGCTCTTCTTTACCTATCATATTTCTCCTATTGGCTTGTGTATTTCAGTCTTCTGTCGTGTCCTCTTTTCCCCACTCTCCCTTCTTTATCTTTCTATTTTTACCACGTAAAAGGGCTGAATGATTGCATGATGTATGTGGGACAGTAAATAAATAAATAAAGCAGATGGCCATTTAGATTCAGGGTAATCATTCCATGACATTCATCTATCAGGTATAAATGACATAAGATGCTAATATAATTACAGCCTCTAGCAGGGGAGAGTGAGGTAAACTATAACATTTCTCATCATTTAAAGCACTAGGGTTTGGATTGCAGACTGGAATGTATCACGATAAACAAATATTATTTCTATTGTTATATTTATGGACATAACTAATTCATTAAGAAAGAAATAATTGGTCTATGTAGATTATTATATCTCACAAAATAACTTATAGCTCACAAAAAAAAAATCAAAGAGATGCACCACCTAATATTGCATAATATGACCTCTATATAACATGAGACAAAGAGGAAGAACTAATTGAAAGTGCATAGATTTTTGCAAATGGTTCCTTAAACATTTGAAATGTATCAACTGCATTAACAAAGCACCCAGAAATGAACAGATCTAACGATAATGGTTATGCTGTGAAATGTTATAAAATGTATATGAATTTGTATAGTAAAAAAATTTGGCATGTGAAAGTGATCTATTTGCCACTATGCTTGCACACAGCGGAATTGGAATCCTCTGCATTTAACCCATCCGTGCAACGAAACACACATATATACACACGTGCCTGGAGAGGCAAGCAGCCTTCACAGCACCCGGGCAGAAATTGGGGAATAGGTGACTTCAGCTGTATTCGACTAGGCGGTACCAGGAATCAAGCCGGGGACAATCTGGTTGCAAGGCCGGTTCTTTACCCACAAGCATATGACTGCCCCTACATATGGGATGCACAGTATGTCATCTAATTTTTTCATACATTTGAGAAAATTAAATATAGATGAGAGAAGTATAGAATAAATAGCAGCAACTGTTAAGGTCTTTGAGTGTCATACGTATGTAATGTCTTCCAGTGATGCAATGGTTTAGTTTTTATTTATTAATATCAATTATAATAACAACAACAAGGTTACATATTAAACATTCATGAACAATTTTCTACCTGCAATTCACCTAGCATGCCAAAATATCCCAGGTCATCCCACTCACGGATCAAACCTAGCAACTACCCACAACTACCAACAGTACTACCCACGGTGCCATTATGCTGCCCATTGCTGTTAAACTGGCCCCATGATTTCAACCAGTTTATCCAATAGAGGCATATTCACAATATTTATTTTACCAGCATTCCTGCTTTATAGTAACTGATGTGACTCATACAGTATGAACGTATTACTGCATTCACAATATAAAATCTTTGCCCAGTTCCCAATATCAGGGAATAGATGCATCCTGGACTATTTGACTACAGGATTTAATAGGATCCGCTATTTTCTATAGTATTGTCAGTTGCTCTGAATGTTAAGTCTGTAATACAACAAGGCTGACTGATTACATCACCTCATTTCTTCTGTGAAGAGCAGCTATTAAACATACCACAATGATGAAAGGTAATGCACTTATCGTCCCTCGTTGTCATGCCACTTTAAATCTGTCTAGATAGTTAACTTGTAATGTAAACACGCTGCTTAGCCATTTTACTGCAAAACATGTTAGCAACAGATGGTCAGCAAAATGGACTTCTAATGGTCCAGGGACTCTAAAATGAGGTTTCTGACTAATAAAGTAATTTGCTTGCATCACTGTTTATTGATTTGTTTCCCAAGCCCGGTTTAGGCTGAACATAAAGTCAGAGAACGGCTGGCTTCTAACACCGAGTCCACCGGAGCTGACTGAAACCCACAACGCCTGCTAAATAAAAATAGTGCAGGACACACTGCAATAACTGAGAATAATGGTGGTTTACAGTGTCCGAATGACAGCTAGCTTGTGTGTAAAGATCTTTCTACAGAAACTATGTAAGGTAGGAATGTTCTGTCAGTTAGTAGGCGATATATACGCAGACTAGTATTAAGATACATACAGTACCTGGTAATTTTATCATTTATATATTTCATTTGTATGTGGCACAGTGGTTATGCTGTCACTTCATAGCAAGAAGCACTCGGGTTCGATCCCCGGAACATTTCTGTGCCAAGTTTGTGTTTTCTCCCCGTGTTTGTGCCGATTTTTTCAGGGTGCTCCAGTTTCCTCCCGCATTCCAAAAGCCATGCATGCTAGGTTAATTGGTGTCTTTAAATTGACCCTTGGTGTGTGACTGTGTGTATGTGCCCTATGATGAATTGGCATCCTGTTTATGGTTGTTCTTGCTCTTGCGCCCAGACTTGACTGGTGGTCACCTGCTGGCCCGTGACCCTCTGTGGATTTAGTGGAATAAAACAAACCAGAGGCATATTGTGGATAATTAATGTATGGTGTTTCTATATAGAGTGAAATTTCCACAATTTCCAATCAAATTTGGTCATAACCGTACTTTCCATACATCCCAGCACCAACAGCACGCAAGAGTTGCGACAAACAAATAAAATGGCCGCTCCCTAGTATGCCACCTACTCCTACAAAAGACCCCAGATTTTAGGTTGTTTGTTTATGTCCTCTCTTGTCTTTTAGGTTTTGTATCTGGATTTGACACTGTTTACTGCGCTTTTGTCGCTGGCCTTTGCCTAACCCTGTTTTGGAGTGTTTGCATTTTGCTCGACACTTGTCTATGCTTCTGATTATTGCAATTTGATTTCAGGATTATATTCTGCACTTGACATACTAGTCTTTAATAAACCTGGATTTACATCCTATTCTCTCCCTTGCAGAGTTCATAACAAGAAATGTTACTGCAAAAGAGAAATATGTAGGTTTCAACATTAACATATCACCATCTTTTTCCCAGTCATCTAAACAATTACTGCATTAAATGAACCGTCTTCAGTAGCCAGCCATCCGTTTACTCAGCCCAGCTTTAAACAAGGCTGCATTTTCAGTTCTGCTATTTTAAAACACTAGTAAATAAAATTAAAAACTATGAAATAAAAATGAAGATATGAAACATTTTAACAGCATTGCACACTCATTCACGAATATGATTCCCTATTCAAAGAAACCTGTCTGAATGTTATACACGGACAATTGTTTGCCTTATTCATTCTATATAAAAGTTATCTGACTGAATACATAATGTTCTGTAGACTTGCATTCTCTGCAATAACCAGAAACAAAAGCTGATGTCTGCTAGTCAACTTGATGCATCTAAGTCTTAGTCTTTGTGTTGCTTTCATTGTCATTTGTTTGAGCATACACACACACACACACACACACACACTGTGGTGATGAAATGTTTTGACAGGCCACTGAATATGAGCATACACAGTGGAAGGAATGCCAGAAGACCGACACCTTAATTATTAGCCTTTCCCTGAGCTTCAGCCAGTGTGTGTGTCTGTGTGTGTCTGTGTGATTTAAGACAGCTAACCCCTTCATGTACCACCATCCAATGTAGGAGGTATTCTATTATTTTCAGTTCTCTGTGTATTCAAACCGCTAGATTAAAACAAGATGCATTTCCTTTACCCTGGAATGAAAAAGCCAGAGGATTTCTGTCCATCTGTGCAAAGAAAAGAAATAGATGCTTAAAAAGAAAGAGCAGGGAAAGAGAAATAAAGTGCATCAAAGCACAGTCTGTGCCCTCAGGACACTCGATGCATCCAGGTCCCAGGCTGGAGCTGCTTAAAGAGTGACACATTGTCTCTCACAATAAGTACACAGTGACTAAAGTAATGTGACGTGAAATGCAGTTCTGAACTCATTCAGTCCTAAAGTAATTTACAATCTTTCTGCCTCTCCCTTTTATCATGGGTCCGACTCCAATTCACCTAGCATGCATGTCTTGGGACTATAGAAGGAAACCGGAGCGTCTGGAGGACACCTACGCGAACGCAGGGAGATGCAAACTCCACACAGAAATTTCACAGTTTGCTCCAACCAGGAATCAAACCTGGGTCCTTATTGAGACCTACTGTGCCCAGGTATCGTCCCCCTGCAGTAATTCATATGATGATCAAATAAATATATCACCACAACAAATAAAGGGTAATAGATAACAGGTTATTTGTATATTTTCATATCTAGGACGAATTTGATTAAATGGGCTAGAAAGTCAGGTAAGCTTGTAAATATGTCTTAATCATTTAAAAACCATTATTTCCTAATGGTAATTATTTCCTCAAAGTATATTGACTTTGTCATGCACTTATTATAATGTGGATGATAAAGCTATGAACTGCTGCAATTTTGCTGCAAATAGCAATTTATTCATTCATCGATTTTCTCCGCTTTATCCACAAGGAGCCACGGGCCAGCCGGTTCCCACTAGGCAACTCTGGGTGCAAAGGCAGGAACAACCCCAGACAGAACCCCCATACTAAGGTCCATTAGAAACTAGAAACACCAATTAACCTAGCATAGGGAGAATATGCAAACTCCACAAAGAAATTTCCCAGATCTCCCACCGGCGGATCGAACCTGGGTTCTTCATGCTGTGAGGTGACTGCACTACCGCTGCAGCACAGGCTGTCTGATAGTAATGTGTGCAATGTTTCTGTCTCTACAGCAGAGAAACAGGACTTTTCTACAGCAAATATTAGGTAGAGTTGAAGGAAGTTGATGTGTGTTAAATGTTAAGGTTAACAGACTTTTGCATTTTAATTGCCATTTAAAAAAAGTCAACACTGAACTAACTACTATCCACCATCTATCCATTATCTTTCATTTAATCCACATGTGCTTGCAAGCTAGCTGTTGCCCACCTGGAAATTCTAGGGCGCAAGGGATGGAACAACCCTCGACAAGATGCCACTCTGAACACAAGCAGACCATGCAAATTTCCTGGGTTGTTCTGGCCGGGGATCGAACCCGACGCCTGCTTGCTCTGAGGCAACAGCACTACCCGCTGAGCCACCGTGCTGCTCCGAGCTACCTAGTACTAGCAGATAAATACTACTATACTCACTGGTCACTTCATTAGGACCCCCCTTGATTGTGACGAGTGGATATTTGTGTTTCTGCTGCTTCTGCCTTCTATCGTCTCAAACCAGTCTGCCCATTTTCCTCTGATGTCTCACATCAACAAAGCATTTTCGCAAGTAGCAACACTACAGAACACACATTGAAGCCAGAAAGTGCATCTAATACGTGCAGTGTAAGAAGATATCCTGAAGCAGTTTTGTTGTGTTTGTAATTTCACGAGGAGTTACAAATTGCCCTGAAACCAACAACCTGCCAGAAAGCTTGCAAATTTTTATAAATATTAAAAGGAGGTTGTGTCACACCGTGCAAGAGAGTGATTTAAGATTACAAAAGAACTTTTGAAATGAAACTGGCATGTGAACTAGATTTAGTTTTGGAGGATGAATGATACTTTCAATACTTTTCTTCAATTGGGAAACCGGTAAGAATGATGAGACTCTATGAAAGACATGATCTCAATTGCACTGCAAGGAAAATGGAATAAAGATTAACAATGGATTTATTTAGCACCTTTATGAAAGACATGTGAGACAGACTGTACTTAAAGAGTACATTTTATTTGCACGGGACACTTTTCTATTAGATGGCTGCATTGACTGCAATCATTTCATTCATCAAATAAAACTGTCTGCCAAAGAACAATTTAAGTATTGTTTAAATAACTCTGGAATATCTATCTGACCTAACTTTATTTGTAGTACTTAGGTCTTTAATGCAGCCTTTTAGCTTCCTTCTATTTGTTGCTAAGTTTAATTCCTTATACGGTCAGTGGTTAAATATCTGACCCAAATGTACCTGAAGCGGTTGATGTCTACTGGTCCAGGTGTAACTCGCAAATCTGCTATATATATAATTTTCACCCACACAAAATACAGAAATGATGCATAAATCCCGATGGTTGGCTACACAGATGTGCCCTGTGGGATAGGCATATGAGCTTCCCAATCTCATGTCATGTGACAATGACAATACTATACTGTTGAACAAAGCAAGACTGAAATATTACATTGCTTGGTATCCTCTATGCCAAAGCATCTTTTAAGGAATGGCAACATTATGTTTTATGAGTGTTGCAGACCTGAAGCTGACCGGAAAAGACATGAAATATATCAAGGTCATACTGTCCCGCAATAAAAGAAAAGGTTTATTATATATGAATATTACAATCTGTCCCGACATTCTATTAAAGATGTTTGCTTTAATGAATCATGGAAATCCCACGTTGTCCATAATAAATATCTGTTACATTCTGACCGGAAACGTGCATACAGTGTATATGACTTTCCCATGTTTAATAAGCAACAGCCGCCACTGACTTATCCTTGTAGATTTGATTTCCTTGCATGGTAATCATATCTCACACATTTGATTTCCTTATGCAATTATCAAGTCCACACACACACGCACACACACACAATTTTCTTATTCAATTCCTCTGACAATTATTTTGTAAGGAAATCAAATACATCAGCTTCGTATACATCTTGCGGAGCAAAACAACATGTGGAAGTGTAATCAGGAAATACAGCGTGTAGGGTGGAAATATGCAGTCCACACACTAGGGGTAATTATACTAGCCAATTTACCTGCTGTTAGGTTTTTGGGAGGTGGAGGACACAAGAGAACCTAAAGTAAATTACTGGATGGAGAGCAAATGGCACTTGCTTTCTGTAGGAATATTATACTTTGCATTTAGCCCATATGGGGGTGCACTTAGCACATACAGATACACAGATCAGTATGCTGCTCCCAACAGGAAGCAACTGAGGCTTAAGCAACCTTGTTAAACACAATTTTTCTTTCTGGATCAAGAATTAAACCAGGGACCTTTTGGGTCTACAACCCACTTCTTTGACCATAAAGCTATGGCTAACATATCAATACAATACAATAGCAATCATAACTTGCGGTCATGGACTGGATAGGGCTGTTGCCTCACAGCAAGAAAGACTTTTCCAGTAGTATGTTCTCTTTTCCACTGTATGTTCTCTCAAGTTCATGTGTGTGTTTACTCCAGGTGAATTGTAAATGCTAAATTACCATTGACTTGTGTATAGATATATGACTTGTGTATGAGATAAAACTTGATGCAGAAGATAATGTTAAGCAATCAATAAACAAACAACCAAAACATCCCCATAAATGAGCTTGCTTGAAGAATGATGAATCGCTCCACTATTTGTCGGCACAGAATTTGGGGGATTGGTGATCATCTTCCCATCTTTACTTCTGAGAGCGTCTGCCACTCCAAGATGCTCTTTTTATACCCAGTCATGTTAATGACCTATTGCCAATTGGTCCACCAGCTGTTCCTTTTTTGTACCTTCAACTTTTCCAGCCTCTTACTGCCCCGTCCCAACGTTTTGAGGTGTGTTGATGTCATGAAATTCCAAATGAGGCAATATTTGGCATGAAATTTCAAAATGTCTCACTTATAACATTTGATATGTTGTCTATGTTCTATTGTGAATACAATATCAGTTTTGGACATTTGTAGATTATTGCATTTCCTTTTTATTTACAGTTTGTATTTTGTCTCAACTTTTTTAGAATCGGGTTTCTACACAACTCCAGCAGACACCCTGAAGCATGAAGAAAGAACAATGAGGGAGAACATACTGTAACTGTGAATATGTGGGACTCCCTGCCTTGACCTGATCAGTCAGCTGATTGAGCGTATAGTTGTCAGCATGTGAAGATCTGCCAGGCTCGTGCTCATGTACATTGGGAAGCCCGTATGCCTTACTCCAGAAGCTTCAAGCTACGTAATAAGATTTAAAGCCACCAGCAACCACTAAGGTCTGCACTCCAACAGAAGCTCAGTTAGGGTTTATTTGTGGTTATTATCCTCCGTTTATTAAAAAAAAAAAAATCAGGTACTTTGCAATATGTCTGTATTTTGGCAAAATTTGCCTGAAAGGAATAAAACATAGTTTGGATTCTCTGTAAATACGTAAGATGGGCTTATATAAATAATATAACCTGTCCTGGTTAACATATGAACAATATCAGGAATAAGAAACATTTTGGAACAGGAAGCTTCTGCCAGATTCTGGCCACATTTATGTATTTAAATATTATACGTTTTATTATCGGAAGCATGTGACGCCATAGAAAATGTACTTTTAGTGAAAGAGAAATAAGATACTGTAAAAGCAGCTGATAATCATAGTATGCTCAAAATTGTCCATTAGCCACTGCATATCATATGACAATAATGTTTCCATTGTATGCTGGGTATGATTGCCCAAACCAGATACTTACATCCATGCCCAGAGAATTTGATGCCGCTTTTGAACATAGGTAACATAAAGCTTTTTGGAATGCTAATGTTTTGAGTGACACAATAGTATTAAATGATAACTATTTACTGTAGCGCTTGATAAAATTTTACTAAAATATATCAGTTATTAAAAAAAAATGATTTCATCCTGCAGTGCCATTTCACGGTTCACTTAGGTTTGCACATTTACTATTGACACACTAAAATTACTCATGTAACTCTGAATTGTAATAGAAAAAAAACAAAATATTGTTTGCGATGAAATAAGTGTCAAAGAAATGATAAAAAAGTACCCACATTCCTGCATTTCAGGCTTGCAGCACATTCCAAAAAAATGCTCACAACACCATACTTTTAATACATTTATTTTTTCACTTTTTCTTGTTCATAAGGTCGACATTATATATTTTTTACATTATTACTAGCCCTTAATTGTCCTCGCCCCAACTTTATTTAAAATATGCTGCAGCTATGATATGGATGAATTGAAACTGAATATCATAGTTCATACTGTCTGCTCTGAAATAAAATGTAAGAAACCCTGCACTGTTTTAAGTCTGCATCTTTCATACCGTCTCAGCGCTTTATGATTTGGGGTCATTTTTGCCAGGCATTAATACATATTTGTAAGTGTTTCACTAAACTTTTTCAAATATCAGTATTTAAAGATTATGAGAAATGAGTTGGGACAGGGGCATGTTTACCACCGTGTTACATTCCTTCCATTTAACAACACTCAGTGTTTGGGAACTTTAGGACTTTAATTAAAGCTTTGTAGGTGGAATACTTTTAGATTCTTGCTTGATGTACAACTTCACTTGCTCAACTGTCTGTGGTCTCCGTTTTTGTATTTTGTGCTGCATAATGTGCCACATATTTCAATACGAGACAGGTATGGACTGCAGGAAGGACAGTCTAGCACCCACACTCTTTTACAACAAAGCTACACTAGCTATGTTTGGATGGCTACAAATATTCGGAATAAAGGGCCAACTGGAATAAAGATGGGTCATATAAAACATGTCATTCGGAAGATTCTAATCCGTTTAAGCTTAAACTGAAAGAAATTGTATTCCGAACAAGAGGCATGGTTTATGCCGATCCTTATTTGGAAAAACGTCCATGTATACACTTTATCCTACCAAGTAAGAAAACCTTGAATTATTTTAAGTCTGCATTTTTCATACTGTCTCAGCGTTTTATGATTTGGGGTCATTTTTGTCCAGGCTTTAATACATTTTTGTCCAGGCTTTAATACATTTTTGTAAGTGTTTCACTAAACTTTTTTCAAATATCAGTATTTAAAAATTATGAAAAATGAGAAAAAGCGTTTTTATTTTATAAAAAACAGACCCTGTTCTACAACCAGCATGTGTACACACACTGAGTAAAATTAATTCTACATATAAATCAGGAACTCAGAAAAATAAATAGGGTGAGAAAATAGCCAGTAAGCATAGACATTACTTACAGATAAGTTCTCACTGCAGAAGTTTCACACTGTCTCTCTCTTTCATTCATCTTTCCAATCATTCCCTCTACTTTCTGAAGTCTTTTGATCATTTCACTTTCAGTCTGACTCAATATTCATCCAATGTGTGATTATTCCAGTGTTTATATTTCATTTGGCTGTTTTGAGGAGTTTAGTAGGAAGCATTTTGCATAATGAGTGTTCACTCACTCTGTTCAATGCTTCTTTCTTCCCTCCCTGGCATATACACAGCACAGTATTAAAACCTAAAACCTCACAGCTAACCCCCTCACCCCTACTCACTCAAAACATGCAAATATAATAAGGAATAGTGAATTAAATGCTGCAGCACAACCTTATCAAAAAAAAAAACATCAGAGGGCTAAATATCTTACCTCTTGACATATTCATCTTATGTTTAAGAGGGCATATGGTTAGTTAGAAGGAAGTAATGCTGCATTTCATTTGTTGCCTCCATTAAAGGGTAAGAATGTGTCTAGAGTGTCGTTGAGTCAGTGCGAAAATCAATGGCAGACAAAATGGAATATGAATGGTGAGCTAGGGGACAATAAATACCAGAAAAATCCATCTTGTCTGCAACAGTATTGGCTGCAACGCCCTGTGTTAAAATAGATATCATCT
>JAOUQT010000028.1:5692079-5703269 GCA_025769995.1 Xyliphius kryptos | reverse complement strand
AATAGTTGAATGAATGAATGAATGAATGAACGAATGATACGAAGTACAGGGCTTGAACAATAGATTCCAATCAAACTACATCGACCACACAGAACAACATAGAAACCCTAGTAACTATTGAAACATATCACAAAATGTTACACAATTCATGTTTTTACATCCAACAATGATTCATTGTCATTACAGGTTGTGTATTCTTGGCTCTTGTAACACATTTCCACATTAGTCAACGCAGCCTTAGCATTTGGCCCTATCAAAAGGTAAACACTGCAAATTGTTGGTGCTTTTAGCAAGGACCCTTTTTCTAACCATGTGGGCAGCGTCACGGCTCATGAGAAAATCACTTCTGCATTTCCCTTGTGACAAATACATGTATAAGTAGCTTGTTAGAGAGCTTAGAATTTAAGGGAAGGCATGGAGGCACAGAGGGTAGCGCAGTCACAACAAGAAGGTCCTAGTATCAATCTCCAAACAGGATAACTACAGCCATTTGTGGGTTTGCATGTTCTCCCTATGTTTGCATGAGTTTCCTCCATTAATATGAATGCAACATTGCGTATGGGTATAAACTTGTGATTGATATGCCCTTGGTCTGTTTATGAAATAGCCATTGATGCTGAAATTATGTTTTAAAGACATTTTGAAATTTCATGCCGGGAACAAATCTCAAAAAAGTTGGCATAGGACAATAAGAAACTGGAATAACCAAAACCAAAAACAGACTGCAACTCATTAGGTCATTTGGCAATAGGTAATTAACATGACTGGGTATTAAAAAAAAGCATCATGGAGTGGCAGTAGCTCGCTGAAGTAAAGATGGGAAGAGGACCACCACTCACCCTAATTCCCTATTCAGAGACTCTGGAAGAAAAACCATACTGGGTACCCGTGATCTTCGGGCCGTTAGACAGCACTGCATCACATATAGGCATGCTTCTCTATTGAAATAACAAAATCGGCTGTGAACTTTGTAAATTATCTGTGAACACAATTCATCGTGCCATCTGTCATTGCCAGCTAAAAGTCTATAGTTCAAAGAAGAACCTGTATCTACACAAGATCCATAAGCGCAGACGGCTTTACTGAGCCAAGGCTCATTTAAAATGGACTGTAGCAAAGTGGAAAACTGTTCGTTGGTCAGACAAATCAAAATTTGAAATTTTTTATGAAAATCAGAGAGGCCGTGTCATTAGGACTAAAGAGGATAAGGACGACCCAAGATGTTATGCTCTCATCCAGATTAAGTTGCTTTCAGGGAAGACCTTGCATTTTTCAACATTTCTAATGCTAAACCAAATACTGCATTAATTATAGTATCATGGCTGCACAGATTGTTTATTTGTTTGTCAACATCATCCTTAGCACCAGTGGTTATTCTAATGACAGGAACACAGCCATACTCATACACAAGTCTCATATCAATACACAAGTTAGTGAGAATTTAGCATTTCCAATTTACCTAGCGTGTGGGAGAAAACCGACCACCGGGAGAAAACCCCTGCGAACACAGGAAGAACATGCAAACAGAACATCCACACAGAAACTCCTCACAACAAGAGGACCCAGGGATCACACCCATGGATGCATAGAGGAAGGGTCCGGGTACTGAATTGGCCAGATCTTTCACCGATAGAAAACATTTGGGACAAAAAAATACCTAAGACAGTTGAGCAACTAGAATCCTACATTAGACAAGAATGGGTTAAGGTTCCTATCCCTCAACTTGAGCAACTTGTCACCTCAGTTCCCAGACGTTTATAGACTTGTAAAGAGAAAAGATGTCTCACAGTGGTAAATATGGCCTTGTCCCTACTTTTTGACATGTGTTGCTGTCACAAAGTTTTAAATAAGCCTAATATTTGGCATGAAATTTCAAAATGTTTTACTTTCTACATGTGATATGTTGTCTATGTTTTATTGGGAATATAAAATCTTTTTTTTTTAACATTTGTAAATTATTGTATTCAGTTTTTATTAACAGTTTGTACTTTTTTAGAATCGGGTTTGTATCATAAGCTCCTGATTAGCAAAAAGCATGAAGTGTGACACCATGCTTTGTTTTTATCTGAATATCTGCACACATCCTGCTTGGAAACTGCATGGGATCCAGTAGTTATGTATGAGATCCTGTAAGTTATGAAATAACTTTCTGCAGGACAGGGGATTTTAGACATTATTAGGAGTGAGAAAAATATTGAAGCATCCTGCATAGCAAATCTATGGGAAAAGTCCATAGGACCAAAGATAGTAGTAGTATGACATACACTCATCGGCCACTTTATTAGGTATACCTTTTCAGTTGCTTGTCAACACAAATATTTTATCAGACAATCACATAGCCTCAATGCATTTAGGCATGTAGAGGTGGTCTAGACAACTTGCTGAAGTGCAAAACCATCAGAATAGGAAGAAAGTTGACTTACGTGACTTAAGACAGGTTGGTTTGAGTATTTCAGAAATTAAATTATTTGTTTCATATTTCATTAAAATTCCAATGTAAAAAGCAATCAACATTTAATTACTTATTAATGAACATCCATTTGTTGAGTGCAGACATTAGACATTTTGGCACCAGTAATCAGTTGTCACTGTGACTACATTATGCTTTGGAGATTTCCAAAAGTCTCAAAAGACCCAGGTTGTTAAAATCTTCGGACTTTCAAAAATAAATAATAAATAAATAAATCAAATAAAAAATTGTGTACACTGTGCAATGCTTCTATGGTAAATCATAGTGGCACTAGTGCAATGCACAAATTTGCTTTGCTGAACTGGCCTGTTGTCCTGAACTTTTAACAATCAAAAGCATTTGGCGCATCATCATAGAAATATCCCAGACCCAGGACTGTTGAGCAGCTAGAATCTTATATCAGATATGAATGTGAAAACATTTCTTTGTCAAAAACACCAGCATTTTGTCATTTCAAAATTAGTACCAGATGAAAGAGTAAAATATCTTAGAAACTTAAGATAAGTGAAAATTAATCCACTACATTGCCATCTGTTCTCCAGCCTGTCATACTTGTTTATTGTTTAGCATCATACACAAAGTTACACATACTACACAATCATGGTTAATTTGAAATTTCCATTTCGCCTACTGTAACATGCATGTCTTTGGACTGTGGGAAGGGAAATAGAGCACCTGGAGGAAACCCACACAAACATGGGGAGAACATGCAAGCTCGACACAGAAATTAACCATACAGTCCCAATTAGCAATCAAACCTGGGGTCTTCTTGATTGGAGGAGACATCGCTACCACTGGCCCACCTTTCCATCCCCAACCTGTTTTAATTGTTAGGCACAAGCCAGAGAGTGTGAGCATGCTAGTAAAAAAACAGATGCTTACACTTACACTTTACTTGAAAAAGAACACATTTACAGTTAAGTGATCAACCAATCATGCAGCAGCATTACAGTTCATAAAGTACATTTCACGACATCAACAGGGGAAAATATTTTTTCTGTGATTTTAAAATTACAAACCATCTAACATTGGGGATGACTGGATAGAACTATGGTTTTATACAGAAGGTATACAAAGGTGTACAGGTGTACCGATTCATTTACTCCATTATTAATTTAACAAAAACAAAGCCAAATTAGAGAACACACTATCAACAGTAACTTGCAGAAACACCTATTTCAGAAAAAACATGAAGTAATCTTAATTTGTATGATTGGTCTGCAGGAATTCTGGCCCAAACTTCTTTACCACACTTGATGTTTACTGACATTTGTGAGCATTCATTTATGTACAGTTCTTTTAATGTATGCCACAGCATCTCCAATTTGGTCTCATCTGATCAAAGGACATTGTTTCAGAAGTCTTGTGGTTTGTTCAGATGCAATTTTGGAAACTTTATCTGTGCTGCCATGTTCTTTTTATAATAAAAGAAGAAGTTTCTCCAGGCAGCTCTTCCAACTACTTCTATCTTTTACCAACAGTTGTGTAATAGACATGAACATTTAACATGTTAACAGAGGCCTATCGAATTCTACTTGTGGCTGTTGTTGTTTTTTTGCAACTTTTCTAAACATTGTTTGAGTTAGGGTGAATTTGCCGGGATATCCCCTCATGGGATTTTTTGCAACTGATTTAATGGGTTTTCGTATCATTTTCAAATGTCATAATCTTTCCAGGTTTATAGGTAGCAACAAATGTTTCCCTGAATGCTTATATCTGAATGCTCCAGACCAGCCTACTTCTGCTTTAGAGATAGCGGTCACTGATGACAAATTAACCAAGAATATTTGATTAGTAGAACCTGGATTTTGTTGTTAATTATAATTTATATATCCAATTGTAAGGACAGTTTAAAGACAGTGTGACAAACACCATGTTTACTGAGCAGAACCTTTTTTTTTCAACCTTATGTAATTTTGTCTATGAATGGCACTTAAAATATTTATAATGTGAATTTCTGTGTATATAAGTATGTATTTACGTGTGTTTTAGGTACATTGGTGTTCTGGGTGCACGGGTAATATGCGATAATGTGCCAGGTCTGGTGAATAAGCAGAGACAATTGTGTCAGAAATATCCAGATGTAATGCAGTCGATCAGCGAGGGAGGAAAGGAGTGGATCCGGGAGTGCCAGCACCAGTTTAGGCACCACCGCTGGAACTGCAGCACAATTGAGCGCGACCACACTGTCTTCGGCAGAGTCATGCAACGCAGTAAGTGTATCTATGGGAATATTTTTATAGGAGCAATGAGAGAGGTAGTGCTAGTGCTGATATCTGAATGTGATATAGGGACTTGGAAATCTGCACCGCCACATTTGAGTTTACCACAAAACTGAGTGTTTTGGAAATGTGAGATAGTTGCTTTTAGGCCAGTGAAATCCTTGAAGCCCTTTTCTTTTCTGCTGTTCCTTCAGCTGCCATTCAGCTTTCACTCCATTCAGTTTTCACTTAATATTTCCAGTCCCTGCTTATCTAAGCCAATAACTTGCATATGGTTCTCTTTTGGGAGGATTTGTTTGTGCTTTGAGAAAACCCAGTATCATATTTATGAAGTATCTCAGTGTAGTGTTTCACCTTTAGTTGAGCTGGTCGCTCGCTATTGTACTAATGTAAACCTCTAGATCAAATATTTATTCAGAGGTCTGATAAAAGAATTTGATAGCCCCAGGTGGAAGGACTTGTGAAATTTCTGTGTTGAGTTTACATGTTCTCCACATGTTTGCGCAGGTTTTCTCTGAGTGCTCAGGTTTTCAAAACAACAACATGTATGCTAGGTAAAATTGTTGTCTAAAGAGGCTCTTAATGTGTGGCCATGTGTGTGTCCTACGATGGAGTGGCACCCTGTCTAGGGTTGTTCCTGCCGGGTTAAGTGGAAGAAAACGAATAAAAGAATGAATGAATGAATTAAAATAAAAATCACTATTTTGGAGTCGACTATATGTTACAGATTATCCTCTACAAAAGTTCTACTACTACTACTACTACTACTACTACTATTACAGTTGGATGTAATTATTTTCTACATGGTAATTAAAATGAACATTTCTTCAGCAGTTTGAAAGTTGTTATCTTGTAGATTTAGAGATGGGGCAATATGGAAATACAGTATGTAATATAAAATTTCGATTTGAAAAGCCCTTGTGCTTTTCAAGAGCTCAAAAATACAGTACGTTCTTAAATGTTAAATGACTCTGCAGTTTCTTTTAACTGTAAATAATCACCCATGTTGTCTCACTTTCACTTTCCTCTAACAACAGTAGAGAAATGAATAGTTTATATTTTCAGTTCAGCCAAATTAATCAGTATGAGTGAGTGGAAGACAAACAAAAGGGCTGTTCTCACTGGAACTAGAGGGTTGCTTTGAGAAGCCGCCTACCTCATCTGACTTCCTCAGAGCTGCAGAGTGTGGCGTATCACAATGCCCGGCTTTAAACAGTTTATCTGAGTGGAGAGCAACCTATCCCAGAGAGATTACTCTTGCACTAATATTTAAAAGTAACACTTATATTACGTGCTGATGCATTCTTTCAACCGTGTCAGGAGCAGCTGAATGAGTTACACGGGTGTGTGAGAGATATTGTTTGGGATTGCAAGCTCTTTCTTAAACAAGATGGAGTGTGTGATTATATGTTGAAGTGAGTAAAAATGTGAGCCATTGTTTGTGTGTGTGTGTGTGTGTGTGTGTTCATCACCCTCTTCTCTAACAGCATCTATTTGTGCAGGCAGTCGGGAGGCTGCCTTTGTGTACGCAATCTCCTCAGCGGGTGTCGTGTATGCTATAACCCGGGCTTGCAGCCAGGGGGAACTAAGAACATGCAACTGCGACCCGCACAAGCGTGGCAAAGCAAAGGATGAACGAGGCGAGTTCGACTGGGGCGGCTGCAGTGACAATATTAACTACGGGATAAAGTTCGCTAAAGCCTTTATAGATGCCAAAGAGCGGACAGTGAAGGATGCACGAGCACTTGTGAATCTTCATAACAATCGCTGTGGAAGAATGGTAAGGAAAGAGCAATCAGAGATGATATCTATTTTTTGATATTCTTAAGCTCTTCTTTTAAATTCATCCATATATCTGCTGTATAATTTTAACATTATTATTAGACTCCATTATCGTGGTGCTGGTGGGTGGACATTTTTAAAAACAGCTAACACAATGATCACATTATAATTTACTGTTTTTAAAATGGCTGCCAACAAAAGCTACAAGTTAAGGGAATATTCATTTACTATCTCATTGGACAAACAAAAGCTCTAGTGTTTTTGGAGCCTAGAAACCTTCAGACTTGGCTTAAAATTGTTAATGAACTATCAGAGGAATTAACTAATATTTAGAAAGTTAAATATATTATTACAGGACTGACTTAGCATAACATATCTTCTGAATATGGACAACAAGCCTTGTACCTTTTTTGAAATTATGCATGGTTTGCACCCTGCCAAAATTACATTAAACCTCTTGGTCAAACTTTTCCATCGGAGCAACCTGGATAATTTAGCAAGTAGAATACAATGCATGTATTGCAGAAGGTAGTGGGATTCAAAAACAGTGGCGCACCATCACCATATGGTGCATGTTGTTTAATATACTGCATATGCCAAGCAAATTTCACCATGTGGCCTTGTTTTATTCCAATGTCTAATAAAGATGACTGAAAACTACAGGATCATTGCACTGGCCTCACATGGTAACAAGATCATGTTGTGAGTGATCTTGAAGCAGATGCAGTCTAAACATGAAGGAGAGATTATGCAAGAACAATTAGTGAACAGATCAAAACCTCTGTATCATCCTGAAGAAGGCAAGAGGCACTGTATTTTTGTTTCATCGATTTCACAAAGGCGTTTTATGTGGTACAGCATGGCTAACTGTAGATAGCCATACTTCAGATGTAAGATCGTCTTATTGGCTACATCACAAGAAAAGCTGCAAACTAATATAACATGCTGATCAATGCAGCTAATAAAATGACCAACACCAAAGGCATATTGGAGATCATGCTGGAAGGCAGAAATTTGGAACAAGTGGGTGCTTTCACATATTGGGATGTAGAGTAACAAATGCTATGGACTGTGTGGGTGACGTAAAGCCAAGCATAACAATAGGCATGAATGTCAAATTGGCAAAGATATGGAAATATCGAATAAATTCGCATCATTGCGAGGCTACAACGGACGAAAGCCTTGTCTGGCCAGTAGCCACATATGGATATGAAAAAATGAGAAGAAAAAGTTATTCAGGCTTAAGAGAACAAGTCCCTCTGGAAGTTGTTGAGGATCTCATGGAGGAAGATGATGTCCTCAAGATAGCCAGAACAGAAAATTAGTTATTGAACCACATCAAATCCTGAAAGCTACATTAATATGGTAATATGATGACGCACTCACATGAAAGTATTAAAGAAATTGAAATGAAAGGACTTGGAAGACTGAGATTAATCTGGATGGAAAACATTACAATGTGAACTGGATTATCAGGGGCAAGACTGCTACAAGCAACATGAGACATGGGACATTGGAGAAAGCTGAGTTTTCTGTTCAACAAACTATCAAGAAGCAATAATGTCATATGACATGACATAACGTGCCAAATAAATGTATTGTTTTGCCAAAGTCTGTAATTAGCAGCATCTTATAATCCTTACCGATGTCTATCTATACTGTTGCAAATTTGCAAATGTTATAGCATTTAGGATTAAATTCAATAATTGTAGACATGTAATAATCGTACATAAGACATGTTTACTTAAAACATGTCATATTCAAGTCCCTATATTCCTTTCTGTTTGTTCCAGTCAGTGAAGCGCTTTATGAAGCTAGAGTGCAAGTGTCATGGTGTCAGTGGCTCCTGCACCTTAAGGACTTGCTGGTTGGCGATGGCTGACTTCCGGAAGACCGGAGATTACCTTCGCAAAAAATATAATGGAGCTGTTGAGGTCACCGTAAACCAAGATGGAGCAGGATTCACTGTGGCTCATAAGGACTTCCGGAACACCACCAAAAATGATCTGGTGTACTTTGAGAACTCACCCGACTACTGCTTAATGGACAAAACTGCAGGTATGACAAATCTATGATGCCTGAATATCTTGTTAATATATAACAGACAAAACGAATTGTTTTTTACTGGATTTGGGATGGGTTTCAGCAGTGCTGTTAATGCAAAAGAGTAAAGATGCCTAAAAGTTGGATATAGGTTATGTCTGCAGGAGGGAGTGCACGGTAGCTAGGATTTTCTTCCGACAGTAATCCGTTCTCACACCTGCCCTGACCCAGGCCTATGCCATATAGACCCTGGGGCAACATGCTTGAGAGAGCCTTTAAAAGGGTCATGACTGGTGGAGCGTGATGTTTCTGTCCCATTAATCCATGACACTCATGCCCAGTGTCCCTGCTGCCCGCAGGGATTGCAGTTAGACACATCTCTACAGCATACACTCAGCTATAAGCATACTACTTAAAGGCTGAGGATTTGGAGCTTGACTCCTAGACATTCTATAGAAAGTTGCAGATATGATAATGATTTATAATAATCCAATTTCATATAATAGATATGAGCAAATAAGTAAAGGGCAGGAATAGTTGTTTACATTGGATCATGTTATTAATAATAACAATAATAATAATACTATTATTGTTTTCTGCCAAGATAGACACGTTACTACTGAAAGAGTGCTGATTGGCCAACTGACGTTGCGCACAAGGGGCAAAATATGGGAACATCCTGTGGACTTGCATACTCTCACCACTTCACACACTATGCAGACACTATGGATAGAAATGGATAAAAAATAGTTTTTATGATTATATCTTGTCTTTAATTTCTGTAAAGCTGTTCTTGGGAAAACGTTCCATTTTAGAATTCATTATATAAATAAAACGGAATTTAACTGAAATACATAAACAAATAAATAAAAGAATGATAATAATAATAATAATGATGATGATAATAATAATAACAACACATATACTTGATGCAATTTCTCATCAGATAATCACAATAACTTTACAATTTAGTTGTATGTTTCAGTAGGTTTAAGCCCTAACATAAAGCTGTGATTGTTGAGCCACTATAGCTATAACTATATAACTAATATGCTAAACTACAGAATAACAGATACAAGCATAAAAACACAAATATGGAACCAATGTATGAAAAACTAAGGACATCCCAAGAATAAATAGTTTATAGAATCACATTTGGCAATAATGACTTGACTCTATTAGTCTCATTAGTCACATAGTTTTCTTTACAACATTACTTCCATTAATTTTAATTTTGTGGGCATTCATTTATATAAAGTTCTTTAAATTTACTGCCACAACATTTAATTGGGTTGAAGTCTGATGTTTACTGGACCAATGCTTTTTCATTTTGTTTCACATTTGTTGGTGTGCTTGGATCATTGTCCTGTTGCATGACATAGTTTTTGCCAAGATTTACTGTAGCTGTCAGATAGATTGCCTCACATTTGACTCCAGAATATTTTAGTGTACAGATGAGTTCATGGTCAATTACTATGTGCCCATGTCTTTTCTCTATAAAACAAGCCTAAATCACCATGACACCACTAACATGTTTAATAGTTTGTATGTAGAATTTCGATGTGTCTGTTTAAGTGCGCATCACGTGTAGACATCTAATCTTTTGTCTTCTCTATTTTCAAAGTCTTGTAGTTTTTTCAGATGCAACTTTGCAAACTAGAATCTTGATTTCACCAGGCTACTGAACTGTCAGGAACATAAAGGAGTCTTAGATGCAGTTCTTTGATTTTTATTACAATCCAAATGATGGAACAGTATATAAAATGCAATGAAATATTATGCAGTGTTTTACTGCAGACAGTACAAACTTGAGATCCTCTGCCCATCTTAGCTCCTCAAAGATACATTATGATTATAATTATAAGCACCTGTTGACATGACTTGTTTTAAATCACATTATTTTTAAGTTGTTTCACCTTATTACTAGACCTAACTTTTCCCCGTTCCTTCAAATTTATTTGTAATGTGCTGCAGGTCTGTAATGTATGTTTATTAACAAATTAAATGAATGTGAACAGAAACATGAAATAGAAGTTAGTTTAAAATTCATTATAAATAAATTTAAATTCATTTTCCATATCGTCCCAATTTTTTTATTAAGGTTGTAATTTCTCTGAGCATTAATGGTCTGAATTTGCCGAAATGTCCACACGTGGCAACTTCTTATTGACTTACTGAAGAGTGAAGTATTTAAAATATTGTGTAAATATGTCCTTGATAAATATGATAAATAAATAATTACATGGTGGAATTCATTGTGTGTTGTTCATCTGAGGTTATTGCTACCTGATTAAGTCTTTTAAAGACCAAATCTTTTTTGCATTTATCCTTTAAATAAAAACCTAGAATTCAGAAGCATGTGTTTTATTTAATAAGATCAGTGAAATATATATATTTTAAGCGAGTATTTGTCCATTTAGTGCTTGTCACGCTGTTTACAGCAGCTGTTGAATCATAAAAACAAAGCACTTGCAGGTGTGAAAAACATGACAAGTTATGCAGTGAATAGGGCTGCATTACTATCATGGCTAATGACCACTAAGGCAGTGAAGCATGACTTGATGTGTGTGTTTCGTCTGGGTTATGTTTGGTTTGGGTTTGCATCTGACTCAAAGAGACATCTTACCAGTTCAGTTTGTTTCAACGGCTCAGTTTTCCCCAGACCCCCCCAGA
>JAOUQT010000028.1:5676671-5691979 GCA_025769995.1 Xyliphius kryptos | reverse complement strand
CACACACACACACACACACACACACACACACACACACACACACACACACACACACACACACACACACTTTAAATAGACTTACTTATTTTAAAGAGATTTTAATCATAACTAGCAGCAAATATGATACTAGTCCAAGTCCAACATTTTTCTTTGTCTAAATGTTTACTTATCTACATTTTTGTTGTACATAAAACTGGGATCTCCACATACACACACACCCCAGACACACACATTAAGAAATATGTCTTATTAATCAGCTGTAGACTAGGTATGAGTTTTTTTTTTAGTTTTGTGTAGCTCAGCAGTTGAATTTCAAAAGTTTCACAAAGCAAATAATTTATAATGATAAAAATAATGGTACAATAATAACAATAAAAAAACAACAGAAATAAATAATAAAAAAACAGGGTGGGGAAGAATCTGGGCATTGAAAACAGACTGGCAGATGATCATGATTGATAATACTGCAGTTCAGCTGGTTCCTACTTAACTCACTGTGTTATTCTCTCACTTGTAAGTTGCGTTGAATAAAAGTATCTGCTGAATGATTAAATGTAAATGGAATAACAACAGCAATAATAACAATGTAGGTGGATTTTTAGTACAGATGTAATCAAATGTAATTTTTATCAAACATTATTTAATTTAATGAAATTTTGAATGAAATACATCACAAATGAATGTAAATATTTCTTTTATTATAGCAACAGCTAACTGTAGTAACAACTGCATACTGTCAGTTCTAAGTTTTGCTATGAAACATTTTTGGGACAAAAATGTTTACTTCCACTGTAGTTAAGAATTTTAAATTTTGCACAATCACTTTTTATGTTTGAAAATCAGAAAATCAAATAAACAATATTCTGATTGCATCATTTAACTATCGTATATCTTAGTATACATACAACTAAGAAATGTAATTGTATAACTGAGTAAACTTACATCTATAATAAATGATTCAATATTTTCAGATGAAGACACTTAATTGTGTTGGCCATTCTTTCAGCCAGATGTACTCATGAAAACTTACAAATCCTTTAAAAACGTGTTCGTATTCTGTTATGTTGGTTTTGTATCCTATCTCAGGCTGAGCTGGAGACATCGGAGCTGTTGAGAGGAATGTTAAAGATAAAACAGGAAAAGGGAAAGTCATCCAGAGGGATGAACCTAGTGTGTGTGTGGATCTCTGAGAATTGTGTATAGCTTGTGCCAGTCTCGTGTAAGGGGGCGTTAAAGAAACCGTAAACAAATGGTCGGCAGTGATGGAATAGGGACATCCATAAAGGGAGTGGAAACTAGTAAGAGAGTGTGTGAGAGAGAAAAAGACACTAAGGAGAATTTGATTAGGAGATATTTTGACAACATGGCTCCATTAATACAAAAGAAGAGTTTGATGTAGTCAGTATGTCATAGTTTTACTGCTGCGTTTGTCTTTTTTTTTTTCTTCCATTGACCATTTTATTGCCACCCTGATCCTGGCAAGCCCCAAATAAACCATTATCATCATGACACAACTTTGAAGAGCGTAGTTAGGAAGCATCTGCCTCATCTCAATACCATTCAGTAATAATAAGAAACATCATCTTTTTCATTTAGTATAATTTAATTAAATGACTATACTTTAATTTTAAGGTGCTTGTACCTCAAAATTACATTTACATTTAGTTGTTTAGCAGACGCTTTTATCCCAAGTGAATAACAAGTATTACAACTTGTTTGGGGTTAGAACACAGGGTTGATGCAGCACCCTGGAGCAATGAGGATTAAGGGTCTTGCTCAAGGACCCACATTGGTAACTTCAGTGGACCTGGCATTTGAACCCACAACCTTCTAATTTATAGTCCAACGCCCTAACCACTAAGCAACCCCTCCCAAATGTTAATGCTACATTACACATTCCCTCTTATCATACAAACATTTTGTACTTTAAAAACAGATGATAATCCTTGTTATTTTGTGTGTGACTGTGTGTGACTGAAACAACGGTGTCCACAACTATTATAATTTCTCATAAGAAACCACATTATTCTCCTATTCTCATTTCATTAATGCTTCTCGGCATGAGTTAATTGCAATTATGCAAATTATCAAAATGCAAAACACTGATTAAGATCCAATGGTTTAAAACCTTTTGATCCCTAATGTTTTACAAAAACCAGCATGAAGTCAGGACACATTTAGGATGTCGTTGAGTTGTTAACAGCTTTGGTAAATAGTGATTTACCCTTCTTTTTTCGTATGTTTTTTTTTATTTGATGTCACGTTTTGCATTTGGACAATTCTTTTCGAAATTTGGAAAGAATGTCAGGTTCTTCTGATGTCAATATGATACATTTTCACCTTAAATGTGACATATAAATAAATGTATCTAATATATTTTTTTTCACATATGTTGGTATAGGTAAGATGCCTTGTCAATGTCACTGTGAGAATCGAAATATCGTTTCTCTCTCTCCATAGGCAAAGAGAAAGGGGCCGCTTCGACTGGGCGCGTCTCCAACTTTTAGTAAGGAAAGAAAGCAGGAGAAGGAATAAAAAAGGAATAACAGGCCCTTTCCAAAAAAATTAAAAATCATGGAAAAGTTTATCAATTTCCATAATTGGAAATTCCAAAAGTTTAACTTTTTAAATTCGTGGCCCACAGTTTAAACAATTAAAAAAACATTTTTTTTTTCACGTTATGTAATTGTTATGAATCAATTTGTAGAGGTAAGGAACAAAATCTAAACTGCTTAAGGTCCAGTGTGAAATCTTCAGTCAGTCATGATTTAGGGTGCAGTGTCTGGTGCAGGTGTTGGTAAACTTTGCTTTCTTAAATCCAAGACCAATGCAACAGTTTACCAGAATGCTTTAGAGGATTACATGATTCCTTCTGCTGAAGATCTGTATGGAGATACAGATTTCATCTTCCAGAACCTGGCCCCTGACCATGCTGCCAGAAACACCAAAACCTGATGCCCATCACAGTGCCTGGGAATAATGGAAGTTCAGATTTTCTTGCTGCTTGCTTTCAGCTTTTCTTTGATGTTGGGTCTGGTGCCCCACATTTTTCTCATGAGAATACCCCATAGATTCTCAAGTGGGTTTAGGTCCAGTGAGTTGGCTGGCCAGTTAAAAGCTGTGATGGCATGGGCATCAAACCAAGCATGAGTAGCGGCCATGTCCTGTTGGAAAATGAAATCTGCATCTCCATACAGATCCTCAGCAGAAAGAATCATAAAGTCCTCTAAGATATTCTGGTAGACTGTTGCGGTGACCTTGGATTTAAGAAAGCAGAATTTACCAAGACCTGCACCAGACATTGTTGACAATCATGACTGACTGTGGAGATTTCACACTGGACCTTAAGCAGTTTGGATTCTGTTCCTCACCTTTACTGTTTAGTAGATAATTAGTGTGTCACATTTAGTTCAACACATTTATGCCCTGCACAATTTGGGCTGTTTTCTGCACGGTATTATTTTTTTTATTCCTTATTTCATGGGTTCTATAAATACTTGAAATTGTTTGAATTGTGGGACCTGAATATATAATCTATAAAAGTCTAACTTTTTGAATGGAATTATGGCAATTAATCAAATTTTCCATGATATCCAATTTTTTTTAGGAAAGGATCTGTAATTATTCACATCCTTAATCTAATTCCCTGTTGAAGCACCTTTGGAATTTATGACAGGAGTCAGCATAAGTGGGCTGGGCCATTCCTTTATCTTTTTTTTTTTTTTTTGTAAATCCAATATTTGGTTGATTTTGAGGTATGCTTTGAGTCTGTGTGGTCCTGAAAGGTGAAATTCCTGTTGGTCTTTTTAATTTTAGCAGAGCCCTAAAGGTGTTCTTTTAAAATTGACTGATATTTGGAACTTCCCATTATTCCCTTCAGCTTGAAACTATAGTTTTAGAAGGAAAAACCACCCCAAAGCATAATGCTTCCACCACCATGCTTCTTCATGCTGTATGTTGTTCGTCTAGTAAAAACATCTCATTAAATCATAACATATACAACATGCTTTGGATTTTTTACAAAATAAAATTGGTTTTGGATTTACATTCTAACAAAAATTCATAAATATTAGGTACATTAGGTATTAGGTAAACTTGCGGACCACTTGTTTTCTTGTCTTTTAAGCAGTTTTGATAATGTAAAGTTTATAGCAATCCACTTGTTGATGTTGTCTTCACCATGTTCCATCTTATATCTAATCACTTGAATATTTTGTACCTTAATTTTGATAAAACTATTTTAACAATGAGCTCCTTTAGTGCTTAGTAAGATCGCTTTAAGATGCAATGAAATAAATGTTAAGAACAGCATGTCAGTAATCAGAGTCACTTTAGTCGATTGCAGATTTGTATTGATGGATTTTTAACAAGTTTTAATGAGTTCAATATATTCCAATTTACAATTCTACCTCCAATTATTTACGGTTGTGCACACTTACAGTATTTAAATCTATAAATCTTTTTTCTATAAAAACCCTTTCTTGCTTCATTGTCCATTTGCTCCACTTACCAAATAGATGGACTTTGTAATTTTACAATTACAGACTACAGACCTTCTGTTTTCTTGTTTTCTGGTCTCTGTTGGACAGGGCCATCCCAGAACAGGTATAATTGGGTGGTATATTGTCAATTCTGCAGTGACACTCTGATGAAGTACAAGAGGACCATTAAGAGGACCATTAAATGGTGAGGGGGTTTTAGTGCAGTAGTGCTGCTGTAGTTTCATTTAAACACCTCAGTGACACTGCCGGGAATAATGCACCAACCAAATAATACCTGCTCTTTGGTGGTAATATTCGTGTCCTGACCATTGGACAACAAGGTAAAGAGGACTTGCACTACAACCTGAAAAAACAACTATCGTGGACCTAATGTACTTCATCTAATGAGTCATCGCAGCGTGCGATTTACATACATAGCATTGATATTAACCACAATAAAACAAGATTACAATTATTGTAAACTAATTAATATGTATCTGACAATGTTGTGCTGACCTGAAATAAATGTTAGCATGGTGTTAACAACTATTATCCAATGTTACACTGATAGATTGGCACCCTGGGTGTATCTGCCCATCACCCAAAAAGCCCCCCCCCCATCCCTCCCACGACCCGAGTAAAGGATTAAGAGGACGATAATAATTGAATGAAAGAATAAATACCCAGTGTTGTGAAATTGTGGCCCCAGCTTGCTCTCATGTTAAAATTCTATTCGTGACAGTGACAACATTCTCCAGTTTTGGGCAAATATTTAATTGCAATCAAAGTATTAGTATTTTTATTTTACTCATAGCAGCAAGTTATTCCTTGTCAGTGGTGGAGCCAAAAAAATAGAACCAGAAATATCTGTTTTTCATCATGTGGTTTTTCATCATTTTAAATAATGTATTTTTCAAAACCTGTACATTTTTCCAAGGACATGGTTGGTAATTACAGTGCCAAGTTTCAGCCTTGTAGGTACCTGAAGGGGTCTTGCGTTCCATGGCGATATCAAACGAACTATTGAGAGTAGGATGATGAGAAGTACATAGTTATTCCAAGGTCATGATAGGGAATCACGATGAAAAGGTTTACTTTTGTAGGTATTCAGGAAGTGGGAAAATTTGTTTGAGTCAGAGAATCAGCGAGAGCTTTGGCATTTATAAGTATAGATAAGCTGTATAGATATAAATGAATAGTCAAAAATGCATTATTGTAAATAGTTTCAGCAATAGTTTTTTGTGTGTTACAGGTATATTGGTGCTCTGGGTGCGCGGGTGATATGCGACAACGTACCCGGCCTGGTGAGTAAACAGAGACAGCTGTGTCAGAAGTATCCTGAAGTAATGCAGTCCATCAGCGAGGGAGGAAAGGAATGGATTCAGGAGTGCCAGCACCAGTTCAGACATCATCGATGGAACTGCACTACGATCGAGCGTGACCACACTGTCTTTGGCAGAGTCATGCAGCGCAGTAAGTGCCTCTTTCCTGTGTAAAACAATTTAAAACTGAATATCAAGCATACTCTTACTGAGTATAATGCCTTACGCTGTGCTGGTACAGTAGCTCAGCCAAAAGTGCATTTTACAGTTTACTGCAAAGAAACAAAATTAAGATGAAGAATGTTATTATATCTCTTCTCTTTTATACAGTAGCTTGAAAATGTGATATTTTATTTATACTTTATGAAACCTGAAATCAATAAACTTTATAAATAGCTGGAAACTAACACAATAAAGATCAGAAAACAAATTTGGTCAAGATACACTACTGATAAAAATTTTAGGACCAGTTAGAATACTGCAATTGAATATGGAACTATTGAATCTTAGGGTTTCAAGTAGAGCTATACGATGCTTAAAGAAGAAATCAGTGCAAGAGACAAAAACCTTTGAGCAAGAAATTTATGGAAAACAATTAACTTATATAGGTCATCGGATGATCAAAAGTTTAAGACCATAGATCAAAAAACAGTCAATCAAACAAACTCCTAAATAATCATTTAGACATGCTTGATGCAATTGTTTTCAGGAGGCTAGTAGGAACTATGCTCCAAGGGTTAAAGATTGCTTCACGAAGGCATCCATTGTCTGGAACTGATGTCCATTTTTGTAAACTTCCCTAGCCATCCATCCCCAAACATTCCCAATCGGATTTAGATCAGGGGAATACGCAGGATGGTCCAAAAGAGTGATGTATTTCTCCTGAAAGTAGTCCTTTGTCAGGCAAGGATTGTGAACTGCAGTATTGTCCTGTTGAAAAACCCAGTCAAACCACAGATAAGGGCTTTCTCCACATAGCGAGTTGCTGTTTTACAGCCCTGCACAACCTGAAGCTCCATTGTTCCATTAAAGTAAAACACTATGAAGCTCCATTGTTCCATTAAAGTAAAACACCCCAAAGACATGCAATCGTTTGAAGCCATCATGACCATTAAGGTTCAATTTTTTCTCATCAAAGAATACAGCTTTTTTACACAGTGTCCCATGTTTGGTGCACCCTTGCAAAGTCCAAATGGGCTATTTTGTAGCGTGGAAAAATTTCCTCACAGATGCTGTCTGACGGTTATTGGGCTGCAGTCAGAACCAGCAATGGCCTTAATTCGGGTAGAGGAACGACCCGTGTCTTGCCATCCTGTGGCTTTGGGTCTAAAAATTGCAAAATGACTATCTTACTGCGTCCAACCTCAGCAGTGATGGCCCGTTGTGAGAGGCCTTGCTTATGCAGCTCTTGCAGTGTAAATACTGGACGGAAAGTAACATTGGCAGATTTGGGCTTTTAAAGGCTATGGTTTTAAACTTTTGATCAGCTGAAAAAATCATGTTTGAGTGTTAATGCAGTTTTTTAAAAATTGGCTCCTCAAAAGTTTTTGTCTCTTATTTCTTCTTTTAGCATTGTGAAGCTCTACTTAGAACCTTCTAAAGATCCAATAGTGCAAATGCAAATTCCTGAAATTTTTTAACTGGTCTTAATATTTTGATCAGGAGTGTATATTACAAAGCATTTTGGGTTGAATACAACCTCATACTACTAGCATAATGTGTTAATTTGGTGGTTCTTTAAACGTCCTTCATATTTAATAGCAGCCAGTGACCTTTGCAAATCCCCCGGTTATTCCCTCATTTTTACGACAATGGCCTCTAATAAAATGAAGAAAGAATTTTTCAGTTTTTATTTAAGCAACTTAAAGTAAAAGAAAAGGTGGTATTAAAATGGCAAAATTCTTTGGGTGAATTACTCAGATCAGTAGCAAGTAGGGTATCACAGTGCCCAGCTTTTAAACAGTTTATCTGAGCGAAGTGGGACTCAGTAAAGAGAGATTATTTCTGCACTAATATTTAAAAGTAACGCTAATGCTGCAGCCCATTCCTTCTGTCAGCTGTGTGGGAGTGTGATATAGTTTTGAACGACAAGCTTTTTTTTCTTTTGGATCGATTGTGTGATTGAGTGAGTGAGAAAATAAGCCATTGTGTTGCCTTATTATGGGAAACAAATGTCTCTATGACAATATTGAATGTCAAATATTTTTTACTTTATATTTTATTAAAAAAAAAAAAAAAAAAAACAAAAAAAAAACAGTGCTAATATTTTGTTCCTGTTCTTTGTGTGTGCAGGCAGTCGAGAAGCTGCATTTGTGTATGCTGTCTCCTCGGCAGGTGTGGTGTATGCCATCACCCGTGCCTGTAGCCAGGGGGAGCTGAAGACGTGCAGTTGTGACCCGCACAAGCGGGGTAAATCAAGGGACGAGCGGGGCGAATTCGACTGGGGTGGCTGCAGTGACAATATTAACTATGGTATAAAGTTTGCGAAAGCCTTCGTAGATGCCAAAGAACGAACAGTAAAAGATGCACGAGCACTTGTAAACCTTCATAACAACCGCTGTGGAAGAATGGTGAGTATAGTGAAAATATGTAGACCTCTTCTTAAGTCATAAAGTCAAAAATATTACTAAATATTGTTAAATGATGTATTACAAGCCCATAGATTAAATAACATAAACTGTCATGCCACTCTGATGAATATAGCTACATATGCTCAAGAGTACTTTAGAACAATATTGTCACCTACAGATTTGTGGCAATTAAAAATCTGAAATTAACATGTGGATTGAATATAGCGTGAGTTGTGATTACGGTGTCTATGCGGTTGCTTGCTTATGTGTATTTATTATTAAGTTTCTCAAAGACATGACAAGAAATGACGGAGCCAAGTTTCAGTTTTGCATTTATTAACGATTGCAAACAAACAATCAAACAATCAAACGTAGAGAAGCAAGAATATGTTTTTCTAAAAGACATAGTAGGTAATCATGTTGCCAAATTTTAGCGTGATAGGTACTCGGGAAGACCCCGATGTGACCCCGATGTGGAGGTGTCTAGATTTCTATAGTGATATCGATTGAACCACTGAATTAAGGAGTAAGTGAGAAGATGCCAAATTTCCACCTTAAAGGTACTTGGGAAGTGGGAGAATTAGTGAAGATTGAGTGAGTCAGTAAGGACAGTAAGTGGTATTCAATAAAAAGGAAGCATGTTTATTAGGCATCATCTAATGTCACCACATTTAGGACACTTTGGGTGCTGTAAAAATATATGGCACAGAGTAAAAGGGACATTTTGTCTGTATCGTAAAAACTAGAAGTTAGAATTGTAGGCATTCTCTGCATTAAAAAATAATAAAATTCAGATATTGGATATTTGATGGGTTTGGCACTCAAAACATAATATTTCAGCAAATAGTGTCTTTTAAACTGGCTAATAACTGTCATGTTTTCCCCCTATTAAAATTTCTAATACCAGTATTTGATTTGTGACAGTCAGTGAAGCGCTTCATGAAGCTGGAGTGTAAGTGTCATGGGGTCAGCGGCTCCTGCACGTTGAGGACTTGCTGGTTGGCGATGTCTGACTTCAGAAAGACAGGAGATTACCTTCGCAAAAAATACAATGGAGCCATAGAGGTCACAGTAAACCAGGATGGAACAGGATTCACTGTTGCTAATAAGGACTTCAGAAATGCCACTAAAAATGACCTGGTGTACTTCGAGAACTCACCTGACTACTGTTTGATGGATAAAGCTGCAGGTATGAGTTAATCATTATAGTAACCTCATTGTCTAATGCCTATTAATAGCAGCCAAAGCCTGAAGCTTTGAAAGAACAGTGTAGAGTGAAGGAATATTAGTCACAGTAGTCCTTTTCCCGTGCCAGTACGGCTGATCTGAGGAATCTATAGTGGGTATTTCCTCATGTGAGAGAATGTAAAACAGTTAGGATTTACTGGCAGCAGTAAGGCAATTCTCACACCTGCCCCAGCACAGGCCTTGGGGCAACTGGAGGAGTGAGGGGGTTTGAAAGGGTCATGAGAGGTGGAGCGTGATGTTTCTGCCCCGTTAATCCCTGACACTCTTGCATTGTGACCCTGGTGCCCGCAGGGACGGCAGTTACTACATGTAAGTTTTCTGCATACATCCACCCTGTTACCAACACTCTCAACTCAACACACTCATCCTGCTTTAGCACATAGCTTAGCATGTGCATTTCCCTGGTGCCAATGTCGGTATTTGATAGTAGGGGCTATGATGTAACAACTATATTGAGTTCTTGACGTCCATGTAAAAACATACTAGTCCCATATTGCTGTTTTCAAAGGAGGACATCAGAAATACAGGTGAAATAGATAATAGCAGTATCTCATTATAAAGTGTGATTGTACAATTGTCAAGGGCTAATGGCCACTGGGGCAGTCAAGCATGGCTTTTGTTGATGTATGTGTTTCGTCTGGGTTGTGTTTGGTTGTGGTTTGTGTCTGACTCAGACAGACAACTCACAGCTCAGTAATTTCCAAGCTCCCCACCCTACTCTCCTGAAGGTATTTGCACGCCCAAGGATACGACAAGCATGTTTCTCAAAAGCCATTCTCTCTTTCTGACAACACAGACTTTGAGCTGATGGAACTATTGCCATGGGGCATTGTAAGACTCTGATGACACTGATTCCTAAAGCAATGGAGCCTCACTGTCCAGTGCTTGTTAAACCCCCAAACACATTGATATGCCCAAAGCATAGCATTTTTCTGAGGAATTAGGCTGTATGAACGGTCTATCAAATCCAAAGTTTGTGTTAATGACTAAAGAATCAAAACTAACCGGGTATTTTTTATCAACTTAAGTACAATTGACTCTGCATCAATGGCTCAACTTACCTTATACTTTGTATTATTTCAAAACTGATTTGTAGATATAAAGGGCACATGTTCAGCTAGTGACTTGTAGCAGAAACATTGCAAAATAGATGTACCCAACTAACTGATGTTGAAATGTGTACTGTCCACACCCTAGAAGGCGCTCTTATGTTCTTGGAGGGACGTAGTGCAATAAGATCACTTAAGTATGAAAAAGAGTTCTATAGTAGCTACTTCTCTAATTTCTTATGATGTAAAGTTCAGAAAATGTGGGAAAGTCAGAATTTAACTGAATTTAACATTTAACTGACTGTGGTAAGACAGTGTGATTTGGCAAAGCCTGCGATTGGAGAGCAGGCACAGGAGAACAGATCAGGTAAATAAAAGTACCTGGCACCACTTAATGTGTTTAATTATCCACCCCTCTATCTGCAGTGAAAGTGGGGTGATCAGCAGGGAAATATTATAAAAAAGATTCAGAGGTGGCAGGTGTTTCCATTAAACTGATCTTCTCTTCGGCTCTGCCATCTGATCACATGCTCTGCCCAATTACTCCCTTGGGTCACTCTTACCTTACTTATCATTTTCTTATGATTGAACTGTTTACTTTTACTATGCACAGCGTAGGTGTTTAGATCAGAGCTTTCATGACGATTCTATTCTATATCGATTCTTCAAGCCAAGGATTCGATTATTTTTGATGCCTAAAAATTCCCCATGAAGCGATTCGATTTGATATGAATCAACTAGGAAATCATTTGCTTTTTATTGGGATGCAGAATCATTATCAGCCTATAGCAGTTGTGTTCAGGGTTCATTCAGGGCGCTGGGGAAATACACCCGAATACCCAATCTATCACTGGGCAAACACTCACTCACACACGTGCACACAGATTATATGGGGCAAATTTAGAGCAGTCAATTTACCTTAAATCCATGTTTTTGGACTGTGGGAGGAAACCGGCAGACCAGGAGGAAACCCACGCAGTCACTGGGACTACATGAAAACTCAAATTGGATTGGAATTTGAACCGGGAATCTCCAGCCCTTTCTAGCTCACCCTGGGAGCAATTGAGGTTATGTGGGTTACCCATGGGCACCTCAGTCATAATACTTGGTAAAACCAGAAATCAAACGGGACCTTTAGGTCACAAGGCTGGTTTCTTAACCACAAGCCATGAAGCCTACAGGCCTTCTGGAAGTAATCCTCATGCATGTGTGCCTGTTTTTTCTTTACAGTGAAAATCAGAGGTAAATTGAAGATATGTATATGTATTATTTGACTTGTAGTACCAAGTCAAATATGTGAATAATCCTCATTGCGACAACCCTTAACAAGAAGAGTTCAAATCAAAAAACGAATCTTTTACATTTACATTTAGCCATTTAGCAGACCCAATTATCCAAAGCAACCTACAAATGAGATCACAACACAAGCCAGCACTTAAGGAGGTACCAGCTACTATAGTATTCATTCCTTTATTCATTATCTTCCGCATAATCCTTTACGATGGTTGCGGGGGGATTTCCCATGCTCATCCAGGGAGAACATCTCGGGTTCTGGGCAAATTCACCCAGGATAGGGTGCCAATCCATCGTTGGGCACACACTCACTCACACACTATAAGGGCCATTTAGAGCAAACAATTTACCTTGAATCCATGTTTTTTGCCACGGGGAGAATATAGAAACGCCAACCAGATTGGGATTAGAACCGGGTCATGAGAGGCGAACGTGCTAAACTACTAAGCCACCGTGCCGCCCCTACTGTAGTATAATAATAATATTAATAAGTATAAGAATTTTTTTATATTGCGATTTTAGACAACAGCAACATCAACAGAATTATAAAAATAGCAACTTACAAATTAAAAGCTATTGTAAACAGATGAGTTTTGAGGAATGGCTTGGAGTAACATGATTGTTTTGGGAGAGAGTTCCAAAGTGGGGAGACAGCAACAGAAAAGGCTTTATCACCCCAGGTCTAGTGCTTTGTTCTAATGCTTGTGGACAAAAGATTAGCATCAGAAGCGCAAAGGCTACATGATGGAATATGAATATGGAGTGACATAGGAGGGTCTGATTGTGCAGAGTCTTGAGAGTAAAATAATTTTGTACTGAATGCGTTGGGGAAGCGAGCTAGAAGACGTGCAGCTGAGTTCTGAATATTTAATATAAACTTTGTTAGGTGTACCATAGCAAATACTATTGCATAATCATTTCTTGATGGAATTCTAAACCTGATCATCATCCAATCTGGCTTCAATGTTAAGATTTACTTTTTTTCCATAGAAAGTGCTTGTGAAAAAGTTTCTTAAAAATGCGGCTCAAAAGTGGCTCAGCCTTACAGATAGTGTTGAGAAGATTGTTTAACCATTTAGCAGCAGTGCTTTCCTTTTGCTTGTCTATCAGATTTTTATGCATAATGAACAGAAACAGCATACCATGTGACTTTTTTCCGTATTTACTGATAGTTTGCATTCAAAGCAATATGTGACATATGCAGAAACTAAGAGCACTGTCATATGGCCAGAATGACATTTGTTGGTTGTAATAAGATTGTGTATATGTTGTTTTATGAATTGACTACAAATGTCAATTTCTATTAAAAATATTAGAACTAATATCATTCATCTGCATTGTACTGCAATAACATACAGTAAAGGCCAAAGGTTTGGCCACACCTTTTAATTCAATGCGTTTTTTTTAATCACTACTATTTACATTGTAGATTCTTACTGAAGGCATCAAAACTATGAATAAACACATGAGGAGTTATGTACTTAATAGAAAAAGGTGAAATAACTGAAAACACGTTTTATATAAGTGTCTTCAAAATAGCCACCCTTTGCTCTGATTACTGTTTTGCACACTCTTGGCATTCTCTCAAAGAGCTTCAAAAGGTAGTTACCTGAAATGGTTTTCAGGTGTGCCTATAAGGGTTTATTAGTATAATTAATTAGAAAGTCAACAGTGTGCAAAGCAGTAATCAGAGTAAAGGGTGGTTATTTTGAAGGTACTAGAATATAAGACGTTTTCAGTTATTTCACCTTTTTTTAAGTACATATCTCCTCATGTGTTCATTCATAGTTTTGATGCCTTCAGTGAGAAACTACATTGTAAATAGTCGTGAAAGTACAGAAAACGCATTGAATGAGAAGGTGTGTCCAAACTTTTGGCCTGTACTGTATATTATAATGTTGATAATGAGTAGGTTAGTAAACTACTGCATATCATAAAAATCCCCTTGAATGTTTGTATTTAAGGTTCTATGGGCACAGCGGGCCGTGTATGTAACAAATCTTCACGAGGCACAGATGGATGTGAGGTGATGTGCTGCGGGAGAGGCTACGATACAACAAGGGTGAAACGCATAACCAAGTGTGAGTGCAAGTTCAAGTGGTGCTGTACGGTTGAATGTAAGGATTGCGAAGAAGCAGTGGATATTCATACGTGCAAAGCTCCAAAGCGAGCAGAATGGCTGGATCAAACCTGAGACAGGGCAACCTCCTACCCTCCCTTAACCAGAACATCTCTTGTGAACAATGGCATGCTGGGATATGAAGTCCATCCTGCGTGACTCCTGTCTCTGAATCCCCTTTCCTTGTTGCATGGCTTTATCGTAACTGTCTCTGTGAAAGCACTACAACTAAAATACTGCATTTCCAATGAGCGCCTTGCACACTATGGTCAACCGAGCGAATTAAGGCTCTTTATTTTTCAGTACTGAACTGAGCAAAGACACTAAAGTGTGAAAAGCTGTGTTGCAACTGTGAATTTTTGTTTGTATTTTTATGAATTTCCAAAGATTAAAGGTTTTCAAAGATTATAGTAGTATTTTATTGCATTGAAAATGCTTTTAAAGACTTTAAAAAAGAACTTCAACCGTAACTATATCACAGCTAGTTACAGAATATTTACACATTCTTATTGTTAGGAACACAACTGTGTACCGTGTTTTATCATACACCTTTTATATTGTCTTCCTTTGACTGAATGACTGAGAGCGTCTGAGCGTGAAAGCGAAAAATGGACGAGAAGCTTTGCACACATTTCTCATACTATGTGGTCAGAGTTTGGATGTAAGACCGCAAAGGACTCCACAGAACACTTTCCAAACTAAAGGGAGAAGAAAACATGAAAAGGTCTAAACCTGACGATCAGCCTGCACTAAGGACATTAGCCAGCCAAAGAGCAAATACTTAAATATTATTGAAATAAAGGAATATATAATTGTATGAGCATATACTTGGAATATCTGGCAACTTACATTAAAAAGAAATTGTAAGATATTGTTTTGTCATTATCTGAAATGTTGGTATCACATTTTAGGCTTTGTATGCTACACTGACATTTTTCAACAATTGTATAACATACACTGCTCAAAAAAATAAAGGGAACACTAAAACACATCCTAGATCTCAATAAATAAAATATTTCAGTTGAAAATATTTGGAAGATGGTGTAATGTATTGAGAACAAAATAACATAAAAATTATCAAAATGTAAATCTAATTTAAATTGAGGCTCAGTAGTGTGTGTGGCCTCCACGTGCCTGTATAACCTCCTCACAACGCCTGGGCATGCTCCTGATGAGGCGGCGGATGTTCTCTCCTACGGCCCCCTCCATGTCTCCTGGTGTACTGG
>JAOUQT010000028.1:5612089-5626207 GCA_025769995.1 Xyliphius kryptos | reverse complement strand
TTTAAAGTAAATAATAAATTCATTAAATTTTATTCTTCATTTTTCATTTAATTTTAATGTAGATTTAAGTAAAGCATTTGACAACAATTCAATTGAATTCAATTTTATTTATATATTTTGTTTTACACTGGAACATTGTAGTAGATTCGCAAAGGAGCTTTATATAAATTAAATACAGGATATACTGTAGATGGCGCTATATGGCGACAAACAACTCCCTCAAATGATAAAAAGAAGAACATTGAAGAACAGAAAAAAGAAGAACATCACATCCTCATTTGGGTGATAACAGACTAAACAGTTAAAAAAAAGTCAACAAATGTGTGTAAAGTTGTAAGACTATGCAAGTCCAGAACGTTCCCAGCAGACTTGGCCACCCCGTCATCACCGAAACCTGACCACCAGGATGAATCAGGCTAGTGTAGGAGACAAGGTCAGGATCAGAACTCTCTCAGTAGTAATAGAGAAAGAAATGTTTAGGCATGATCATTTTACAGGACTAATTTAAGAACTGTGGCTTGTGTTAGATTACAAATTCATCTGAGACTAGCAAGAGCACCATCCTGAGGGATCACTGAAATGACGGTCCCTGAGACATCCAAATAACTCAGTTTACCAATACTATAGTGGCCATAACCCACCAGCACTAATAATAAGATAAACTAATAATATAAGCAGAATGCCTGACTAAACAAATATAAAGTGAGTCAAGATTTAAACACTGAGACTGAATCCCCAACATTAACTGAAAGTCTGTTCCATAACTTGGGGGCTTTGTAAGACAAATCTCTGCAACCCACTGTAACTTTCATTATTCTAGGAACCTGCAAGCAGAAAGCAAATTTTGGACACAGTAGCTGAGATGGATCAGGAAATATTAGCAGTTCACTTAGATATTGTGGCGCGAGACCATTTAGAGCCTTGTATGTGAGTAGTAGAATTTTATAGTCAATTTTTATAGTCAATAAAGGATTTTGCACTAACTGAAGCTTAACACCTGCTGGAGCACAAATTAATGTTTCAGAATTATGGAGTGTCTGTGTGTTTCTTAGCTTAGCAATGTTTCTAAGATGAAAGAAAACTATCCTAATAAGGTTATCTTCATGAGCTTCAAGACCGGAGTAAAAAAAAAAAACCAAGATCTTTTGCTGATTTACAGGAAGTAACTGAACTACCATCCAAAGTTACTTCAAAATCAGAGAGATTATTTCTAGCTGTCTGTGGTCCAAAACAGAGTACTTCTGTTTTATCAGAGTTAGGATGGAGAAACTTATTTAGCATCCATTGTCTAATGTCCATTGCACATTTCTCAACTTTACTAAGATGATGTCTTGCATCTGGATTTGCTGAAACATAAAGCTATGTGTCATCAGCGTTACAATGTAAACTGATACCATTTCTTACAAAATTTTACCAAGAGGCAGTATATATAAGCAGAAATGCAGTGGGCCTAAGAAAGAACTTTGAGGGACCCTGCATTACACAGCTTAGAGGCATCTCCTTTTGAATCTACATACTGATAACATTCCAGCTGATCAATTAACTCCTACAACATTCTCCAGTTTATGAAGGAGAATAGTATGATCAATGGTATCAAAAGCTGCACTAAGGTCTATCAACACAAGAAAGAATACACAGCCCTGATCAGATGCCACTAGGAGGACTAGTGCTTTAACCAGTGCTGTCTCTGAAATAAGTCCATAGTAAAAGAACAACCAATGGATACAGGGCTGAATTGTGCCAAATCCCCTCATAAACACCTCAATAAACATTCCAAAAAGATCTCTATGTCTCTAAATGCATTGAAAAAAAACCCCAGAACTGAAACCTCAAAAGATCCAGCCTCAGTCAATTCTATGATTGTAAGCACTCTAACAGCTCTTAACAAACAGCAATCTCACGCCAGCACTGGTTAACCACCCAAACTCAATATAATCCCCTCGTCAAACAGCATGTGAAGTGGGTTTATTGTCAACCCTATACAGTGTACAGTACACAGTGAAAAAAAAACAGCAGTCTTCCAGGACCTACAAGCGCTATATAAAACAGCTTAAAATAACACTAGATAACACAGGATTAACTAATACTAATTAATAATAATTAGAACTTAATACTAATACAAAAAACACTAAGCATCATCAGAAATAAGGAATACAAATTGAGTTAAATTGGATTTTTATTGGGCCCTATTATTTATTATCAGAGTAGCTCATGACTATTTGAGATTTAGATCCTTACCAAGTACATACTCTCCGACCAGAGTCTTGCAAATACAGGTAGAAAACCGTTAAGACAAACTGGGTGCTCATTATAATGCAGGTGAGGTTAAGGCAGTGATGCCCTAAGAATACAAATAAATGTTATGTTTTGATGTTTAAAAATGGAACACAATTGGAAAAATTATATTTTTTGGAGAGCACCACTCAGCCCCTATTGCTGCTAAATATGTAACAACCTGTCACAGACTTAGAGTCAGGGCACTATTCCACCGTAATAACCCCTCAACCTACTTTTCATAACATGTATTTTCAAATTATTTTTAATGCTAGTGTCATAATTTTTTGTCAACACAGTTTGTCGTCACATAGCCATTCTAATAAAGCTATTCTGACTCAGTATTGATGGATGTGGGGTGTCTAATTTTGCTTGTTACATGCCACACACAAACACACACTCATAGATACACACAAACCACTCACTTATTCTGGCTCACAGGGCCACATCTGCCACACCAGCTGCTATATTGGATGCTCACTCACACAACACTGAAGTCAAGGTAGTGTTAGTATAACGTATTACATGGGCAGTGTTATGCAAATACTCAACCTAAGGTGTTAAGGACAAGCTTGTTGCTGTACTGTATATATACTGTATATGTACACACATTTTCACAGTTACTCATTTTAATTTTTTACTTAAAAAAATTAGAAATATTTAAAATGTTAGCAATGATATCCAATTCCTTAACATATTGACATATAAATTAAAGCACAGTGAACGTCCTTACTTTTATATGCACATCCCAGTTTACAGGGAAGTCAGAATTTAGGGTCAACCATGTGCAGCACCACTGAATCAGAGAGGATTAAGGGCCACCAATGGCAGCTAGATAATTCTGGGGCTCACCCAAACATCCGATCAATAACCTGGAGCCTTAACTAATTAGCTAGTACTGCCCTAACAATATGCTCATTAACGCAAAAAAAACTAATTGAAACCACATTTTATATACAAATTAGTTAACAAATAGGAACTAATCACAGAAGAAGCAGCAATAACTTCATCATTCATCATACAAAACCACTACAGGAAAAATAATCAATAAATGCTAATTATTATAGACTTCTGCACTTAGCTTCTATTTGCTGTGATGCAATTAAAATAGAAAGCACTGAAGAATAGCTAAGTAGCCAGCTAGTATTTAGAGGAAGTAGTGTAAGACTTACACATATTAATCACCAAGTACAACAACAGCAGCCCGCTGACTTTATAGTTCATGTAAAGATAAAAATCACATGGATCCCGAGTTTGTCACATGCTATATAAAATGTTTTATTAACCACCCAGACAAATTTGAATGACTAAAATTTACCAATTATATCAAATTAGTTTTTAGACTGCTATGAAATGATGCGGTGTATTCACTAAAATCACTGAAGCTATACCAATCTCATGGGACTGGTTCATCCTTTCTCAAGTGTTAAATCTTACTATGATCTGGAAAATGAATACTCCATCTATCAGCTTTATGAGGTTTGTACAATCATATACAGTAATATGTTTAAATCACAATTGCCAACAATTCAGTGCCAAAAGAAAACACTGACCTGCCCAAGAATCAACTTGGCTATTTTCAGCCTGCAGCAGAATGGTCATGACTCTCATAATGATGGTAGTTATTTATACAATTTAGTAAATTAACTAATTCTAAATGAGTATTATCTTCGACAAACTTTGTTGGAATATGAGTACACTTTCTAACACAGAGGTACTCAAATAAGTATCTTTATGGCCCACTTACCAAATTTTTATTGGGCTGAAGGTACAGTTGGTTGGATAGAGTTAGATATTTAAATCACTAATATGAGATGTTATGTCAGGCAAACATGCAAACTTCCATTTCTCCTCATTCTTCAGGAAAATACAGAAATTGTTGATATTTTTCCCTTTTTCCAGGTCTTTCTGAAAGGTCCGAAAACATTCTAGATATAGCCATTTTATAGCATTGCTAAATTGTTTTTGTAAATCTTCAGCAAGTACTCCAGTTCCTCTTGTTGCAGTAGAATGCTCACGGAATACAGATTTTTCTGTCCACTCCTCTTTAAAGGAATGTTTTTTTCTGTCGACTTTTCTTTTCTTATTGAGTAATTTCAAACATGCCCTCATACAGTCTCAGCAACTTGCTGAAGTGCGAACTGAGCATCCAAATAGGGAAGAAAGTTCAATTAAGTGACACTGAACATGGCATGTTTATTGCTGCCAGATGGGCTGGTCTGAGTATTTCAGAAATGTCTGATCTACTAGGATTTTCATGCACAAACATCTCTAGGGCTTACAGAGCCCTTGAACAGCAGTTGTGTTGACAAAATTTCTTCATGATGTGAGAGGGGTCTACAGCACTTGGTGGAGACAGCTACAGCTCATTTAACTATTTCTGGGTCCCTGCTAATCGCTAAAAAACAGTTCTCCTGATCAATTGACCTTGTTTTTTTTCGTTTGGTATGCCTTCTTGATTTATTGGTTAAAAGACTCTAACAACTATTTTCTGCCACCATGCCATGTTCTATTCACTCAACACATCATTGCTGTTACAGGTTTATTCTGATATATTTGCCTTTGTCTATAATGATTTAAATACTAAGATAATCAAATTAATTAATTAATCAAAGTATACATTATTGTCTTATTCCTGCAGAGGATAAGAATGAATTTTCATTACATTTTTATCCTGTACTCTATGTACCTCGACGTTCGTAAGCTGGGTTGATCAATGATATCTCCCTCTCTCTCTCTCTCTCTGTCTTTCTCGCTCTCTCATTGCAGCTGCGTTAGAGGCTGCCAATGCAGAACAGTTTTGTCACAGTGCTCATTACACACACACACACAGAGGATGAAGTGTTAACAGGCACGTTTCTCCCTTGCCATCAGATGTGAAAGCATCATGATGAAAATGTCTAAATACTAACCCTTTTTATTCACTAGATACACAGGGGCTTTTTAACTTTCACACTTTTAAACACGCTGCAGCATGCTGCATGCCACAAGCTATTAATATACAAACACACACACAGTTTCAAAGTTGCAATGGAAAAGTCCATGCTTTTTTATGCTTTCATTTAAAAGGACTCTCATGTAGTATGCTTCACATACAGCACCCACTTAGGTATGCCAGACTCAACCCAAGCTAGTGAAATGACACAGAGCATGCACAGGCCACAGGTGGCTCTGGAGCAAACATATATCACGAATTCAATGATGAAATAGAGTCTTTTGCATGTCTCAAATGCAGCAGTGTCAAAATCCTATTTACTCCATGTTGTAAGATCACCAGGCTCAATTTATTCCGGTGACACCTACTCAGGATGCTCGAGGATGATGTGCGGGTTCAAATACAACCAGACATCAGACAAATGGTATTTTTAGCCTCTGATGCTTTCCCAAAGGTCAAGAATCATCATATACATTACACTCTATTGTTCATCTTTTATGTGTTTAATACCAAAAATGGTGGAATTTTTACAAGGCAAAAACATTTTTTTCACTAGAGGCTATGATAATTAATCGGTAACTGTATGTTTTTACTAGAGACCAGTGTGCTTGCTAGTTGATGTAGGAGTGTGGCTGTAGGGTTTTGCCCTAGGAAAGGTGTGTGCTCAGTGTTGCTGAAGCCAAGAGTCTGTGCAGGCCAATCGGATTGACAAACCATGTTCTCATTAACTTTGTGCACAGGAACATTGTCAAGATAGAATATGTTAATGCTGAGTTTCTGTTTGTGGGGGGAACTTTGGATGCAGCTTTTTGTGTGGTTAAACAGTCTAAGGGTTTGTAGTGGTTCCTCCTGCTCCATACTCCTTACAGCATTTGCTCGACCAAGTGCCTACTTTGGAATATGAACTAAAGCTGATGGAGCATAGTGACTAATATCTAATTTACAAAAGTATCGAATTTATTACTATTGATTTCACGAGTGTGTGAAGTTTGCATGACTAGAACACAATGACTAAATAACACATACTAGAAGATTTGTCATACAAATACAGCACTTGAGAGTAACTTTACAGGAGAGTCATTTTACAAAACACGCACTCAACAACAAGGCCATTCTCAGGACCCAGGAGTAGGATGAGTCAGTTACCTCACTTTAGATTCTCTTTCTCATACACATACACACACATATTGGAATTTCTGAGGATTTATACTCTCTACACAAAAGCTGACACTCCATATGTCCTCAAAAGTAGTTTATTCAATGACAATGTTATAAATCTGAAAGCCTCCTGGTCCTGGCCTCAAAAACTTCCTGCACACTCTCTGTTGTATGTGCCAATGTATGAGCACTTTGTTCAAAGTCCTAGTCATCAATCAGTACAGCATACATTAAAACTACGATCTCAAAGCAGCATGTGGGTGTGTGCTACCCCATTAGCCAGGAGTATACCTTCTCTTAAAATGTAAAGAAGAGAGAGAAAGAGATCAAGTGCAAGAGAGAGCGAAAGATCAAGAGCGAGAGAACGAGCATGAGAAAGGAAGATTCAGTTTAAATGTCGCTCTTAAGTGTAATGGAGGATATTATTTACTACCAGGTGTAATAAACTTCAGTTAGATGCATCAACAATGACAAACACTTTTTCAGAGGCTTTTAGCAATGCCTTTCAAAGCCAGTTCACGCAATCTTTCTTATATTTCCTTCTCTTGCTCTCGCTTACACACACATACACACACACTCACATAAAAATTGTCTCTCATGCGTACAAAGAGATGACAAATCAATGGAGGCACAGGACACTTCTTTGTCATTTTGCTCATTTACAATATACTGACACACCAACTTCACTCAAAATCAACTGAAGAGTAAGTCTGTCACTGCTGGTAAACATTCCTCTCAGTTTAACAGACTGTTCAAAAGCCCCTCTCACACTTTAATGTAAAGAAATAAACACATAAGGAACCTCATGTAAAATCATTATTACTGCTGTAGAAGGGCTGACAGATATATACTGTAGTTTTTGTTTTAAAGTTTTTTTTTATAAACCAGTATGTGACTGTCATTATAATACACTTATACTGAACTAATCTATATGAAACTTGCTAATGTTGTAGCTCTACATGGCTGATATATAACATAAGTTTTGTGTTGCTAGTTGTAAATATTTTCTCTTTTTCAGACCATTCTCTGTAAACCATAGAAATGGTTGTGTGTGAAAATCATAGTAGCTCAGCAGTTTCTGAAATACTCAGACTGGCTTATCTGGCACCAACAATGATGCAATGGTCAAAGTCACTTAAATTACATTTCTTCCCCATGCTGATACTTGGTTTGCACTGTACATGCCTAAATGCATGAGTTGCTGCCCTATGATTTGCTTATTAGATATTTTTGTTCACAAGCAACTGTACATAATAAAGTGGCCAGTGAGTGTAATGATTTAAACAGAAAGCTTACATTTGCAAACATGCTTGTAAAGGTATATGTAAATGTAAAATTTAATGCATCTTCTCAAACATTACCAGCAAATTATTTGCTCCAAAATGTACATAACTGCTACATTTGTAATATTTTGCCAATAAGGAAATATTCAACTTACAATTGAGTGTATAAATACTCCAGAACTGAGTGCATAAATACTCCAGAACTGAGTGCATAAATACTCCAGAACTGAGTGTATAAATACTCCAGAACTGAGTGCATAAATACACCAGAACTGAGTGCATAAATACTCCAGAACTGAGTGCATAAATACTCCAGAAACAAACACAGTTACACAAATATCCACAGTTCATTCCTCCTAGCCAATCCACCTACTGATATTTTTACAGGTGGGAGGAAACCAGAGGACTTGGAGAGAACCTATGTATGCAAACAAGTACGAACATGCAAAACAAAGACAGAGATGTGAATATTGTGAGTGAACTCCAGACCCTGAAGCCATAAGGTGGAAATTTGCAGGCAGTATGAAGTAGAAACTGTAACAAAAGATATATGAGAAGATATAAAGTTTAAGATTGACTGTTATCATATCGAGTGTGTATTCCTAACTTATGCCCAGTAATATTGGAATAGGCCTGGGACTATTTCAGTGAATGTAGAATGAATAAATTTGCTGTCGATGTACCTGTCATTCCCAGAGCAGATAAAATGCACATACTTACATTCTGAAATAACATTATGCAACCTGGATAGCTCAGTTAGTAGAGCAATTTATTGAAAAAATGTACGAGTGTTAGTAATTGTAGTTTGACTTCCTGGGCTGCAACAACTGACAACATATTGGGATGCTCAATCAATTTATTCTTATCCTACAGAGCTCACCTGGACAGCCAAATATAGCAAAATACTGAAGACATTTGACCTTACACTTATTTTGTGATGTTACAATACATCGCATTATAGGTTCTTTAATGAACTCAGTCCATCCAAAACAGGACCAGGTGGATTGCTTAAGATAAATTGCCCGTGCTGTAAATGAGTGTGGATATGCATGTGTGTGCTTGGTAATTGTGATAGACTGGTATCCATTCTCACTTCACACTCAGTCTTGAAGTGATATGCTTGGATACACCACAATCATGATAAGGATAAAGTGGTTGCTGAAAGTGAGTGAGACTGGATAACATAATGGGAAATGCAAAACGGATTAACTTGATCAACCAGTTGTCAGTGGGCATGCTGATAGGTTAACTAGGACACATTTCTGCAGAGTGGGATCCTGGGTACAGACTTACATTTTCTGTAAATACACTCACTGGCCACTTTATTAGGTATACCTATTCCATTGTTTGTTAAGACAAGTATCTAATGAGCTAATCACACTGCAGTATCTCAAAACATGTAGGCAAGAAGAGGTGATCAAGACAACCTGCGGATCAGAATGGAGAACAAAGGTGATTTAGAAGTGACTTTGAACATGGTATGGTTGATGTGCTAGACGAACTGGTCTCATCTGCAGTTGTGTGGATGTAAATGCCTAGTTGACATGAGTGGTCAGAGGAGAATGGACAGACTGGTTTGAGATGATAGAAAGGCAACAGTAATTTAGACCGTGCATTGCATCACGAGTAGAACTGCTTCCTCTTATCCCTGAAAGACGTGAGATCACTGGGTGGCGCTAGAACACCACTATCCATTATCACTGGGGGAAACTCAGCCTTCTTCTTCTTTCGGCCTCTCCCTCCTCGAGCGAATCATTGGCACAGAGAGCTTCACTTCAGACCTTCTACCTTCTCCACCGGTACGAAGGCGCCACACACACAATACCGTTAAACCACCCTCCGTCTTACCCTTCCTCTTCAAGAAAGCAAAAAGACGCACAAGAGGCAAACGTAGGGCTTGTTTTTGCAGCGTTCGCGCTCTGGATTGATTCCGGTAATACACTACAAGAAGCACTGGAGCGAAGTTTGGCGCGTCGAGCGCGCGGAGACATGGAGAGTTAAAACAGAACGCAGCACAGAAACAACTTTTAAACCCAGCTCAGAATTTTTCCCCCGGATTTTTCTGACCGGACAGAATTTTACTGTACCTTGAATTTGCTGGTGATTTATAAAAGTAGTACTGTTAAGTGAATTGAAGAGAGACCGGAGTTCCTCAAGCGCGAGCGGAGTGCATGGCCCGTGATCGAGGATGCGTTATGTCCGGTAATGAAACAGCAATGATAGCTTCGCACATTTCCCTGGAATAAACGTACGCGCCGGGACAACAGGTAACAACCTTGCCATTTTTATTTTGTAATGAAATTATGTGTTGCAAGAAAATAAAATATATTATATGAGGATGCGTCAAAAATGATCCGCATACAAGCTGTAGAATGTATTGTACTTAACTTTCAGAAAAGAAAAAAAACCATAATTTATCGACACAATTTCTTAAATTATATTCAGTACTCTTTGTGCACGTGTTAACCAGCTTTCGGACTATATTACTATACATATTTTAGTATGTTTAAGTTTTAATATAACCGGACTGCGGGTCATTTTGACTCACACTCCTATACAAGGTAAATAATTATAATTCGTAATACGTATAATATACAGCATGTATTTTTACGTGTAATACGTGATATAAAGCAAGACGTTTTATATAAAAAACACTATTGGATAGACTAGATGCTACTACATGACCTGAGTTAGATCTTGCATGACTGGAACTTCTTACAGCAGTAAAACTGTTTATTCAAATAAAACTGCATGTTCGTGACAAATAGCTTTATAAACCAGGACATGAAAATATTAAACAAGCTAATTAATTGTGATGTGATTTACTGTGACCCCATGATCTACATGACCCCATTAACACCATGGAGGACCGAAAAAACCCTTTTAGCCAAGAATAAGCTCCATTCTAAAATCACATAAACAATCTTAAATTAAGACCTTTACTGACGCAGCATATACTGGATTAAAATAATCAACTTGCTATTCAGAATTAAATATTAATATCCTGAAATAACATAGCGCAGTATCTACAGTGTTGAGCTAATATTCTAATTACTGAATTGATAGCCTTGGTAGGTATAATATGTGCATTGCTATACATTTTGACATCATATAGAATATGAACAATAAATCTTGCAGTGCTGAACAAAATAAATAAATTAAGCAGTTAATGTCAAGGTAATAATGCTTAAGTAATATCTAGACTATTACATGAGCTCTTACAGTATTGAATAAACAGGTACAGGGTACCATTATGTATAACTGTGCACAAGTTGGTTTATAGTAATGTTTGTGATAACTTCTCACCTTATAAGTTAATGCGCCACAGCTCTATGTGTTAACTTGGGGCATTTGCTGTGTTCTTGAATGCTGCAGTTAGTCTCATCCTCTTCAAATCCCTTGTCTGTGTCATCAGGCATCACTTGTATCGTGCTGTGCTTAACAACTCTAGAGCATTATGGGACATGCGGATAGACTTTTAATTTACAAAGTGAAGTTTTTGACAGATGTAGGCTACCACACTAATCAATTTTTTTCCTAAATCCTCTGAAAATAGCATCTCAAGAGATGGCTTGAGATAGAACACCAGAAAATATATAACACCACAGGAAAAGCTGCAAGTTTGTGGGTCATTTATGTGACAGACATTGGTTCATATGTAGTGGCCTGTACCGCAAAATTGGCACTAACACTATCAATAAACAAGGTCCATATGCCAAGTATGGTAAATTTTTTTTAACTGCTGTATTATTGAGTTTTTACAGAATAATTCTAGATTCCCAAAAAAAGAAAAATCATGTATTATAATATAGAGCACACACAGTTTTGGCCACAAATACATAGCTTGCTAAATTTGCTGAAAAATAAGAAGCACCTGTGACAGTCAAAAGTCTTCTGTTGAACTTCTTCCGGTAATTGAGTTGGGCAAATTGTACACTGGAGCAGCATTTAAAGAAAACTTACACAGAATTTTAACTTGATGTCTTGATATTGTTTTATTACTGTTTGCTGCACATTATAAAAGTTTATAGAAAATATGGTCCATTTTTATAGTGTCTTTGTTGCTTGGTACAGTTCTTCTGGAGCCACGTAACTTATTTAGAAATTTAAATAAATTCATATTTACTTATTATTGCTATTAGTTTACAAACATAAAGGCAACCAACAAAGTAGTATTGTTGGAAAAGACCGTTCCTAAAGCTTACATTATCAGGAAGTGGCAACGAGTGCTGCGTCTGAGTGCAGAACCAGAGTGGATCACATGCAGATTGTGACTGTTCCTAATGTTTACCCGTTATGTGTGCAAAGTATTCTTGTCTTTGACCTAATGTGAGTTGATTACTTACTGTTTAATCCAGTTAAGTTTAGATGCTTGGCTATTGTTTCTATACTGCGTGAGATATTACTGTTTATTGACTGTTGTAAACATGCAGTTCTCTTGCTAGTAATGTTTTAAAGCAGCTTACAATGTGTTCCAAATTATAATACAAATGTTATATTTCTCAGGTTTTTTAAATGGCAATGAAAATGACTGTCAGTATTTTCATGTCACCAACTAAACAAACCTCCCGATGATAACAGTAATTTATTTTCAAAACAGAAATAACTCAGAATTCACTGTTCAAAATAATTACAACAGAGTTTCAAAGTATTATATATTAAAGTATATATTTATTTGTTCATTCATTCATTCATTCATTATCTTCTGCTTAATCCTCACAAGGTCACAGGGTCCCACCCAGTAACTTTAGGTGCAAGGGCAGGAATGACCCTAGACAGGGTGCCACACCATCATACCGTGCTCACACTCACACACACACCGCATTAACCTAGCATGCATGTCTTCGGAATTTGGGAGGAACTTGTAGCAACTGGTGAAAACCTGCGCTAACCCAGGGATCAAACCCAGGTTCTTGATGCAGTGGAAAGACCTGAAATGGTAATTTGTGGAATTTGCAGATTTAAGAAAATAAAATTACTATTACAAAGCTATTTCATTCAAAAATATTTTAACATACACATGATTCTTGTACAACGCATACTCCATAATTTGTGCTACATGCTTCACATTTATTATTGGCTATTTTTTTTTAGACAGACTTGAGCCTGTGAACTTGTGGGCAAAGTAAAGGTTCTAGTGCAAAACCTTCCTGATATGTCATTGGAATTGAATAATCTTAAGAATTAAATCACCACCAATGCTCCAGTGTTCTGACCGACACTTTAAATGTGGACAAATCATCCTCGAACCTGCCTTACGATACAGTCTACTTTCCTTACCTCTTATCTAACAAGTATGCCCCAGATTTCTGCACGGTGTAGTACACTTGTACCTATCAAGCATAACAGGAATATAGCAGGAAAGTTCCTTTTTACCGCTTTAATTTTATTTAGAGAATTTAAGTTGACTTTACTTACATTTTGTAAATATTGTTTATGCGGAATAAGTAGCCTAATTTAAACCACTCTAGTTAATAACACCACCTTATATAGTATTTCTTATTCATTACTACTTTGTATCCAAAAAAGGGGTATTATATGACAAATTTAGTCCCAGTTAGATTTATATTAAAATAATTACCTGAACAACAGAAGTTTCACTTAGATGTTTTAATAGTCTAGTGGGAATATGCAGTAGACTATGTCAGTCAAAGCATGGTCTACCAGACAAACAGAACTCCCATGCTGCCAATTAACCCTGGATTACTGTTGAGACTAATTATAATTGTATTGGATGAATTGTATTATTCGTTGTTGTCATTGAATATGCAATTCATTTCTGTTTAATGAGTTATTCAAAAGGAGATATGAATTCTCCTCAAAATGTTATGTTTAAAACAATACAGTTTCCCCTCGATAAACAAGTGTAAATTTACGATGCTGTATCCATTGTTTTTAAGAGTAACATCCTATATAGATGTGTGATCTGTAATGGACTTATGTATGCCACTCAAACAGGTTTGCATAAAAATAAGAGGCTTTACAATGGCATTTCATGATACTATTGCAAACCAGATTTGTACCTTCACTTTTAGGGTCGGAACCCTTTTTGTCTTCAGAACTGCCTTGATTCTTTGTGGCATACTTTGAACAGACATGGTATTTTGCATTCCTTGTTTGTAACAAGGGTTTATTTTAGTTACTGTTGCCTTTCTATCATGTCAAACCAGTCTGCCCATTCTCCACTGACCTCTCACATCAACAAGACATTTTAATACATACAACTGCCACTCACTGGATATTTTTTGGATGTTTTTCTGACCATTCTTTGTAAACCCTAGAGATGGTTGTGTGTAAAAATCCTAGTAGATCAGCATTTTATAAATTACCCAGACTTGCCCAACTGGCTCCATAAAAGATCATGTTGAAATTCACTTAAATCACATTTCTTCCTAATTCTGTTTTTTAGTTTGCACTTCAGCAATTTCTGTTGTCCACCAATATTTGTTTTAACATACAATTAATTGA
>JAOUQT010000028.1:5581045-5595517 GCA_025769995.1 Xyliphius kryptos | reverse complement strand
CTGCTCTTACTGGTGCAATGTGCAATTAATGAAGATTGGCCACCAGGCATGTCCAATTTAGCCATGAAACCTCCCACGCTAAAAGGACCCCTGTAGAGTCATTACAAACATAGTGGTGTATTTCAAGTGTTTATTTATGTTATTTCTGATGATTATGCCCTCATTTGAAGTGCTCTGGAAGCTACAACTTATCAGAAATCAGGAAGGTGAAGGTGAGCCACAAATGGTGTTTGAGAACCTTGTCAGCGTCCTATCCTGCAGTCCAGTGTCTGCACTCTAGACAACAAATTATATGAACTATATTCATTCATTCATCCAATTATTCATTTTCTATACCCGCTTAATCTTAGATTTAGGGTTATGGGAAAGCCGGTGCCTACGCGGCAACTCTGGGCGCAAGGTCAGGAACAACCCTGGACAGGGGGCCAATCCATCATAGGGTTGTTTTTATTTCTCAATTCGTATTTTGTCCCAACCTTTTTGGAATAGGGTTTGTATAACCTTTGCGCAAATTATGATTTTTTTGTGCCAAACAAAAACAAATGACCACCCCAAGTTGACATCATGGCAAAAGTCTCTGTGGAGAGCCAAAACATGCTCATTAACAAAGAAATAATCACTGCCTTTATCAATGAATTTTCAGCACTTTTCCACCTCCAATCCCTAGCAGCTGCATCACTTCCTAGAGTGGAACATAAGATAGTGAGGACAGCTAAAATGATCTTCTGTGCTTTCTCCCTACTGTCACTCGCTGCATCCGCAATGCCACGACCATTGTGGCTGACCCCACACACCTTTCACGAACCCTCTTGAACCTCCTGCTGTCTGAGAAAATGTAGTGATGCTTTCGGGACTTACAACTAGACTGTGTAATAGCTTCTTTCCACAAGCCATCGGACACCTCAATAAGCAGAAAATTGACTAAACACTACACACACACCTAAAATCAAACTGGATTGTGCACAGACATACTCTCACATATACTCTCACATTTTTCTGCCCTCTTTGTTTGCCTTTTTTGGTTTGTAGTGTTAGTTCTCTGCTGTTTAATGTTGAACTAGCAGGCTTAAGGTTTTTACTGTGTTCTGCACCCACACTTTGTATGGTTGAAGTGGCAATTAAAAAATCAATTTGAACTTAGGGTTATTTATGTGATAGCTTTATAGATATAACTTCAATAGGGATGTTTTACTTATTATACATAAGTGTTTAATTGAGAATGAATGTGCTCTTACTCAAATCTCAATAATCACATTCATCTGCATAGGCATCTATTGTGCATTCTTTTGATTTTTCTGTAGTCTTTCTTGTTCTTTAAATGAGTAGATTAAAATATTTTTTTTTTACAATTTTAAAACAGGGTTTAATGCTGAACATGTATGAGACATTAATGAGATGTGCTGTAGGAGTGACAGACAGCTTCAAGGTAAAGGTGAGACTGCATCAAGGATCGGCTCTGAGCCCCTTCTTGTTTGTTCTGGTAATGGACAGTTTAACAGATGAGGTCAGACAGGAACTGTGATGTTTGCAGATGACATCATGATCTGTAGTGAAAGCAGGGAACAGCTAAAAGAGAACTTGGAGAGGTGGAGGTATGCTCTAGAAAGTAGGAGAATGAAAGTGAACACAGAATACATGTGTGTGAATAAGAGGGAGGCAGGTAGAACTGTCAGGCTACAGGGAGTGGGCTACAAGTGGGCTACAGGCTACAAGTGGTCACAAAGGTGCAGGAGATACTTAGGATCAACTGTCCAGGGAAATGCGGTGTGTGAAAAAGAGGTAAAGAAGAGTACAGGCAGGATAAAGAGGATGAAAAAAAGGGTCAGGGGTTGCAGCAAAAGTAAAAGGAAAGGTCTATAGGAGAGTAGTGAGACCAGCATTGTTGTATGATTTGGAGACAGTGTCACTGACTAAAAGACGGGAAGCAGAGCTGGAGATTGTAAAGCTTAAGATGTCAAGTTTCACGTTGAGAGTGACCAGGACAGACAGGATTAAGAATGAGAACATCAGAGGGGCAGCACAGGTTGGAAAATTGGGAGAAAAAGTTAGAGAGGGCCAACTGAGATGGTTTGGACATATTCAGAGGTGGGGCAGTGGATATATTGGTATATCCAGGAGGATGTTAGAGATGGAGCTGCCAGGCAGGAGGCAGAGAGGAATACCAAAGAGGGGATAAATGGATGTGGTCATTGTAGACATGCAGGTAGATGGTGTGAAAGCAGAAGATGCAGAGAACAGAGTGAGGTGAAAATGACTGACTTGCTGTGGCGACCCCTGATAAAGGGAGAGGCCGAAAGAAGAAGTAGAGTGTTGTAGCTGGATTATATTTGCAATCTTACAGCTGCAGTTGCAAAGAAATAAACCACACCACTAACAAACCTGTAACATATCATTGCTTGTTTTTGACACTATGGATTACGTAGTTCTATTTAGATTGATAGGGTTAGGTTTTGGTTCAGATAGAGTTGTGTAGAGTGACCAGATGTTATCTTTTAACATTCCAAGGCCTTTTAGTATGCAGTGTCAGCAATCTGCAGCTTAAGTGTAAATTATTTTGTCATATTGCCCTAGCCTCATTCTCTAACTGATTCAGTGATCCAGAAATACACTCATCGGCCACTTTATTAGTTCAGCAGTTCAATTGCTTGTTAACACAAATATCTAATCAGCAAATATTAAATATGTCAGCAACTCAATGCACTTAGGCATGTAGAACATGGCATGTTTGTTGGTGCCAGACGGGCAGGTCTGAGTATTTCAGAAACTGCTGTTCTATTGGGATTTTCACACACAACCATCCCTGTGGTTTACAGAGAATGGTCTGAAAAATAGAAAATATCCAGTGAGCAGCAGTTGTCTTAACATAAATGGCTTGTTATTGTAAATTGTCAGAGGAGAATTGGCAGACTGGTGTGAGATGATAGAAAGGCAACATTAACTCAAATAACCACATATTACAACTAAGGAATGTAGAATGTCATCTTCGGTGAATGTATGTCATGAAGAATTAAGTATGGTCTAAAGGTTAAAGGGGATCCTAACCTAATAAAGTAGTCAGTGAATGTAAGTGGATCCAGCAGTGTTCGAAATGCAATTTGCACAATTCAGTAAAGCGCAATTTTATTGAATAAATTTGTATGTACCAATAACATTTCCCATCATCGAAGGGGATAAGTCTGTTCCAGTATGATGCCTGAATGTACTAAAATTCAAACTATGCACGAGGTCTTCCTATCCTACTCTGGTGCACGATTTTGCTAATAATTCAGAGGCATAATGGACATTAAGGTATAAAGCCTTCACATAACTGTGAGTTATTACTTTAGAACTGCAACGGGAGATTAAATATGGAATGGGATGTGGGTGTAATTGTTCAGATGTTCACATACTTTTGGCCATATTGTGTATTAAAATGGCCAGTAGCTTGTACTACAGGTCTAAAAAATCTGCAAATCAGTTCTTTAAAATCCGCACAAATGAATGCAAAATTTACTAAGCTACCTGACACCCCCACACCTCAATTTTTCAGATGCATCTAGTGTTAAAACGTACTGAACTGAATCAGGTATTAATTTAGCAAATACTTGGGCAATTAGAGCCCAAAGACAGTTCCTGCTGTGCTGTGCGGGAACAGAGATGTGAGAGGATAAATAAATATTGTTGAGGTAGCCGTTAATTTGGAAGTTTGGCTCAGAGCTTGCTAATTAATGACGTGTGTAAATTTATCTCATTAAAAAGAGAAAAGATATCGCTGTCCAGTCTCAGTTTTCGCTCTCTCCCACCTCATGCGTGTTTTCTTTCCATTTCTTTTCCTCTGTCTCTCATACTACCTCTCTCACTCTGTCTCACTCTCTCCCTTCCTCCCTTCTTTTACTTTGCAGGTCTTTGCAGCTAACCTGCTTGTGAAGTTTTTATAGCAGCCCCTAGTGAAATCACCCTTCTGAGTCAAGTTGCTCTGGGCAAGAAGGTGCCATAAAAGATTGATTAGCGATGCTTCAGAGACAGCAGTGTCAAGTGCTTCTTTTTCAGTTACTAAGGCCACATACTACATGCTATACAATAGAGCTCCAAATCTTTACACTTAGAAGAAAGGTCAGCATGTGGAGACTCTGAAAAGCAGGTTTTTCAAAAAAGGATCTAGAAGTCATCAGCATAACGTGCATGCTCAAATTTTTAGTGAAATCTATTCTTTTTTCTAGACTTGTATCTTTATTAGTTTTATTTGTGATGAACAAAGCTGATAAAAATTCAGAATCACATAACATCTCACATCTTCCCACACATGTATCCTCTAGAGGGCAGAGTTGAGCAAGAGTAAATGCTAAAAATATTCCTCCTAGCAGCCCCAGGCTTGTGCAGTGGCTAAGTATGAGAATAATATTCGCCCGAGGCAAGCCATCCATCGTTTAGCTGAGGAGAATTTAAGAGATACAAACTGGTGACATGTACTGAAAACTAAATAGCAATAATAACTGGGCTGAGTGAATCAGAAGCCACTGGCAAAAGGCACAAACACTTTCAGAATGCTTGAATGCAAAAATGCATTCATAAAAGGGGAAGACAGTTTTGCTCTCATCACTTTTGGTATAAATCTTGGCAGAATATCTGCGAGTATCCAATTTAAGTGCTTGTTAATTTTCAATTCCTGTAAGTGCGTAATGAATGGTGTCTAATCTTCAGTCCTAATGACTGCATAACAATATTGCACTAATTACTTAAAAAGGAAAAGGAAAGTAAAAGATGGATATAATTCTGGGATTCAGAACGAGAAATTTGGGTCAATCAGAAGATAGATTTATACAATAAATACTGACAGTGATAAACATAGCTAATAAAAATAATATATGCAGATGAGTCAAAAATGATCAAAAATCTAGATGTAGAATTTAACTTATTGACTTTCAGAAAGGACAAATACATAATTTTCGACATAGTCTCCCTACTTGTCAATACACTTTACTGACTGTGTTGTAATAGAGAGATTGACTTGAAAGAGGCTCAAATTATTATTATGTAATACTGTATATTTTAATCCCTTACGGAACCTTTTCCTACTCGTTTTATTAACTGAATGACTTTGTGACACAATGGAAAAATTGGTCTAATGTTTGGGTTTCATGCAATCTATTACAAAATCAGTATGTCGAGTTATGACGTGTATAATTTATTTTAGATTTCTTCATCCTGTCAGGTGTTGCAAAGGAATTTTTGGGGCTTCTTTCAAGTTATTCTTAATTTTCTTTGTTATAACACAAGGTGATTTCAATCAGACAGCTTCCTCACTGAATAAGCAATTCAAATAAAACTTAGTCAGGTGCCCATAATGACAGATCCAAAGAAAAGCAAGATGGCAAGAGAGTGCAGAAAATTTCAGGTGCAATTTGTAAAATGAAAACGTCTTCACTGAAGCCAAGGGAAGTGTTTCTGTTTCCATAATCGAACAACATTTGATTGATTTAGCCAATTTGAAATAAGTTAGACATGAAGTTATGCCTAAACTGCAGTAATGTCATTTTATATATTTTTTTATATGTGAAAAAAAAACTAAAAGTTTGAACACCACTACACTATGCCCAGCTACAAGCCTATAAACACACATTGGGTTTGTTCACAGTGCTCATGCATTTGCAGAGCATTGGCATCTGCGTTTTCATACTTGCGTGTTTCTGGCCGTACAGTAGTTACCACATGCAATCTAAATGTTCCAGCAAAAGCATTAGCTCTAAACATGGCAAACTAATCCTTATTGTGTTAAACATAAACCAGTGGAGACTAGATGATCAATCTGTAACCTCGTCCAGCTTGATATGCTATTTTAAAAATAATAATAAACCTATGCTCACCTATGTCTTATTTGCCATTTGTGTCTCTGAGGGGTATTAAAGTTTCTATATTCTTTAACCAGCCACAGTTTATTCTAGCATGATATTTGATTTTCAGAATTAAAAAAAAAAATTAAATGCTGTCCTCGAGAGTAGAGAAGATGAATCACTAAGAGTTCTCGTCTGTCTGACAACTAGTGTTTATATAAATAATAAGGTGTCACACTGAGAAAGTGAGAGCAAGGAGGAAGCATAGACAGTGCTATTAAAAATAAAAGCAAGTAAAGTATCATGTAGGTGAACGCTCAAAATTACTTGAGTTACATAAGACCTATGAGTGAAGACACATCTTAGGGTTATGTATTTCAGTGACACTAAAGATGAAGGTGTGACTTTTCACAGTGTGTTATTATTAGTTTGTTGTGAGTCACTGTGTTATGGAGCACTACAGTATTAACAAACACTATTATATGCCTTGTGAATCATTCATTAATTCATTCATCTCTTATACCTGGGTAATCATAGGATAGCATAGAAGCTGATACCCTATTGGTAATGTAGGGCAAATACACTCTCACACTTCGGGCAATTAAGAGACATCAGTTAGCCTACCACATGTGTTTAGCCTTTAGGAGGAAACCAAGGACCCAGGAACCAGTACACCCAGGAATCGTCCCCAGGATATTCTTGCTGTGAGGTATGCTAACCACAATGCTGCTGGGTTGTGAATTGGAGCAGTTTAATTATAGCGCTTGATTCTTCTTTGTATTATTTGTATATTTATTCCACACATTTGCCAGATTAATGCAGCACGAACTGTTAAATGAACATATATGGTTCAACCCCTGTTATAGCACAAAGTAGACCTCTGTGCTGCCAAATTGTAATATGTATTTTGGGATTTGATTGATTTTTATAAAATCTAATTGTCAGTTAGTCTCAGAAACTCAGAGCAGCTGAGCCTTTTCAGGCATTAGCAACAACAGAAACACTCTAGTTACTATAAAGCGTGCACACAAATGCGCACGAAACCACACACAGGCAGAAGTTTTGAGGCACAAACACATACACATCAAATGTTTATCAGCTATAACCATAAACCTAAGGGAGGTTATACCTATCAGGTTTCAAACACTATTGTATTTTATGCAGGAAATGCAAATCCACTTTAATGTAATGATATTGCAGTTCTAAGTGATTACGACTGTTGCAGCATCCCTGCGTGTCAAATAATTTTTCAGGGTTTTCTTTTTTGGCACAAATTTGTATCAATATTATTCACTTAGTCAACATTATACATGCAGTATACTATTCCAATTGATATGAAACTTCTTGAAGTTATAGCCTAATGTGACTGGTATTGAATATAATGTTTGCGTCCTTCACAAATCAATTTTACACTTCACACCAAGTCTCACTGTTGTTTTGCATTTCTTACACTCTTTCTCCCGCCAACAGCTCTTTTGGATGCTTTTTAGGCAAGCTCTCAAAAGAATCTACTATGCGCCTACCTACATAAAACTGTAAAATGTGAAATAAATATTTACTGTTGGAACTAGATGTGGCTTGAATACTCCAGTGCTATGAAACAATTTTTTTAATAAATAATTTAACAAAATGTTTTCTAGTTGTATGTAGAGATATACAGGACTGTGCAAAAAGTCTTAGGCACCCTACAATGCTTGTTAGATATGTTTATTTTTTATGAATTCTGCATTCATGAGTCAGTACAAAATGATTTTAGATTTAGATTCTAAATACTACTTTCAAGCAAAAAACAATGAAAAAAATATTCCTACATTTGTGAAGGCCACAGACCACTTTTCAGAAAAAAAACAATGAAGGCTGCTGGATCTTGCTGCAAAAAAGGAGCAAATCCTAGATTCCAGAAGAAATATGCCAGATTCTCCAGCACACTCAGTAAACTGAAAACAGCTATCGCAATATAAACTTCAAGATTCAAAGAGAAACTGTACATCATGTACATGTACAACTGTAGGTCATTATCACCCTATGACCTAATTTATGCCTGCTAAACTTTGGCCCTGAATGTTATACAGCTGGTGGGAAGACCTCAAAAAATGTGTTTAATTTTATCTTTTACAGTTGAGCTAACTTAAATACACAAATGCTCTCTGTGTGAGTGTGTGTTTGTGTTTGCGCTCGAAGATTTTAATTTAATTAATCCTGGAAGTTATTTCATTGTAACCAGAAGGTAGAATGTCTACTGTGTGTATGAAAACATTGCTGCAGAACATTTACTGATCATTCAGATAGATAGATATAAGAATTGTTTATCAGTACTAAATCATTTTTTTTTCTTCCTATCATACAACTTGGCGAAAATCCAATTCTGTTTATAACGAAACAACATCCAGCAACAATAAAAAAATTCTTCCTGCGCTTTTTGTGTGTCTGTGTGTGTGTATCTGTATGTTTTACTCTTTTGTGCAAAGGTGTGTGTGCGCGTAAATATTCACTGTGTTTCACCCTAAAGGGCCTCCCATAGCAAATCATTACAACAAAAATCAATAAGAACAAAAATACAAAGGAATAATAAAACCTCTCTCTCTCCACCCTCTGTACATTGCGATAGAAGTGCACAAATGCACCTTTTCCCCAAGAAAATGTATGTTTTTTCTGTTGTTTAATTGAGTTAAAGATGGCAATACTTGCAATCATGCTTCATAAATATAGCCTACGCGTTATTCTGGGTTAACAGATTGTAAAAATTCATAAAGAGGTAATATGGTAACGCTTATATGCACACAGTAGAGAGGTGTAAATGCATGCGAGTGTTTATATTTGCATATGATTTCATACGCATAGCCAATGAGACTGGGTTGTTCCACTGAAAAAATAGACGTGCCTATGCAACATGGGTTTTAACTACCTGGTGCTTCAAGGATGATATCATGGATGATCACATCACATGTGGATGATTTTTTGGAAGTCAGCTTATCGCTCGATGCACATCCATACAGCCAACCATCGCAAAGCGATGACAGTGTATGACATAATGACATACAAATGGGTGGTTTTCAAAGTAAAGAAGGGAAAACACAAAACTTCACATTGGTTTTCCCCTCGTTCTGTGTTTTCATGTCATCTCCCAGAAACTAGGATTTATTTGGCTCTCCCAACAAGCACACATTATCATGCCTTGTGCTCATTTTGATCAGGATCCATTTACCTATCAATTCTAGCAGATTGATTTGGAGAATTTTTATGCAATCAAAGCTCATACATTACAGCAAGAAAAGCACGACACCCTTAGACATGGCTAAAGAATCAGCAGACTCAACACTTATCTTTAATTGCAAGCCACTTACCATATCACCCAGCTCTAGTGTGGGTATTTGCCTGGGTATACAAGTGTGTGAAGCAGATGTTAAACCTCTATAAGCTGAGCCAAACTCAGCTTGCCAAATTTAAAATCTGCTGTAGTTTGGATTGCTATAAAATACAGCTGGTATGAGATTAACTGTGGGATATACTGTGTGTGTGAGTGATGGATACAGTACAGACTGATTCTTAAGGGGATTACTTTGCATCTCTGCATTCTACTTTTCCTCTGTGCATTTGGGGATAATATGCTGCTCCAGGCACCATGAATATAAAATGCACCAGTGAACCTGAGACAACTAGAGAACGGCTGTACTTTAAAAAAAATATGTATAAAATGGTAATGTTTAGTAACGAAGCTTTAGCAGCTACATACTTCAATAGTAAACTTAATTTAGCTATAATGTGCAATAGAAATTTGAACACTGTTATTTGAACACTTTACAGCCAGTATGACCATGTCATTTTCATTGTAATACAATATCATCACATTTTCATGGTTAGTTGGTATGTATACATGTTTTATTCCAAGAATTACCTTGAATATTATTTCTAGGTATTGCATCATTATTTCTGCTGGAGGAACATAAATGTCACAATACACAGTGGAGGGAATTCAGTCATCCTTACTTATTCATATGCTGATGAAAAGTTTAGCTGAGGCATGTGGGTCATGCAAACCTAGAATACTTCATTGTGCTTCTAGGGAGGGTTTAGCTTTGTAGCATTGGATAAACAGCAGAATAACAGAAGCTCAATATATCCATAAATTTAAAAGCAAGTTCTTCACAATCCATTTAATTCAGATGCAAGCACACCGTCTGTCTGAATATCAACAGAAAGTTTTTTCATGATGTCACTGTTCCAATTTTTATTCTTGTCTCCTCCAGATCAGTAGAGTGAATTCAACAACTATACCATATTCCAAAAGTATTTGCTAATCCATCAAAATTTTCGGAATCAGGTGTTCCAATCACCTTCACAGGTGTAATGCTTCAGCGTACCAAGACATTTTGGACAATTCCATGCTCCCAAGTTTGTGGGAACAGTTTAGAGCTGGCCCCTTCCTCTTTCAACATGACTGTGCACTAGTGCACAAAGCAAGGTCCATAAAGTCATGAATGACAAAGTCTGGTGTGTATGAACTTTACTGGTCTGACCTTAATTCGATAGAACTGAGAGCCAGGCCTTCTCGTCCAACATCAGTGTGTGACCTCACAAATGCGCTTCTAAAAGAATGATCCTTCCCAGAAGAGTTGAAGCTGTTCTAGCTGCAAAGGGTGGACTGACATCATATTGAACCCTATGGATAAGCTCATATGTGAGTCATCAAGGCAGGTGTGTGAATACTTTTGGAAATATAATGTATATATATTCTTATATATATATATATATAGGATATACTTGATATTCACTAGCCAATATACAAAATCTATCATCACCATTGTGCCATGAAGGCATTTGCTTTGGGGTCTCTAGTCCAGACCTGCTGAGTTTAAGATCATAATAATCAACATTCCTTGATGAGAAGCCCCAGACAATTACAGACCAGGCTGCTGTCAGATTTGTGAGATAAACTGTGGAGAAAAGGACCTTGGAGGAGGCAGTCCTGGTTTCAGTGAGACAGAGAAGTAAATGAAAAAAATACTGCTGTTGGGGCATTGGCTATAAAGACTATGGTTGTGGCAGTAAGACAGACAATGTTAAATGTTAAAGCTAGAATTATTATCAGAAACAGAATTACTGGCAGTGAAAAACAGGTTATTAGTGGTAATAAATAATACAGTACGATTAAGATAGCATTTTTGGCAGTAAGGCAGTACAGAGGTTGGAGGCAGATGTTTGTAGATGTGACAAACAGTGTGAAATATATAGAATAGTGAGATTTTTGGAAAAAAATCGTAGAATATTACTTTAGACCTAAAAAAGGATTTTTCGAAATGCTTGCCAACTGAAAAGTATCATGATATACAGCACTCGATACTTAGTTGGGGCTCCTTTTGCCAGGATTACTGTAGCAATGTGGTGTGGCATAGTTGATTAGTTATACATAACTGAATGTGAGAGAATACAGAAGTTGAGGGAATAAATATTGTGTGTGAGAGTGGTTGACTTAATAAATAAAAAAGCGGGGAAAGTAATGCCCAGTTAATACCCCCATAATTTTGGATTATTATATTAATACATACTAGTTTTAAATCTTTTAGCAATTCATGTCACGTGTTTCTTGTATCTCCTCATAATCTAGTCCACATTGTCTACCTAGTTTATTCTAGGTCTTTCACATTTCTGAGCACATCTAAACTCTCCACAAGTCATGTCATTACACTTCCTTTTTAGTGAATACTGCTAACTAAAGCACTGATCGAGATCCAAAAATAAAAGTAATAACATAATAGGACCCCTCTTTCTTAAAAAAAAAAATTCATTCTATTGCAGAGACTGACATCAGGGGCATTTGAAATCAAATTTGAAATCTCTGTGGATAGAGATACCATACAGTCATGACCACTAAAAAGTTTTGCTAGTTTTGCCCCTGGAAAAAGACTGTGTGTTGTGCAGGTAGGTGCCCGCAGGACAGAACCTGAGTCGCAGCATCCCAATTTTAAATGTTGTAGATAAAAAGAAAATCAACAAAATACAGTCAGTGCCCTGATGGCATCCACTGCAACATTCTGGTACACTACATTCCGGCTTTTATTTAAATAGTCATATTACAAATGTCCCATCCTCCAACAAATGGTCATATTTGAACAAATATATAACCTATCGCTTAACCAACAAAATTCTTTAGCAGAGGACTCCTTGCTGGTCCAAGAGAGACAACATATCAAAAGAGTGATAGTTATAGAAAGACAGCATTATTGGAAGAAAACATTACTGACAGCAAAATGGAGACAACGTTACTGGCAATAAAACAGCAATAGAAAGAGAACATGTTTTTGGCTGTGAGATGGTGGAAACCTGTAGGCAGCGATATTAGGAGTGAAATTGTAAGAAAGAGACCATTTTATTGGCAGTGAGACCATAAAACAAAATGGCAACATTATTGAAGTGTGTGTGTGTGCATGAGAGAGAGAAAGAGAGAGAGTGAGAGAGAATATTAGTGAAATTGAGACAACACAACACATCTTATATAGACACTGGATTGTTTACAAGACTAGCATCATTGAGTATATGGTGTGTGTATATATGTTTTATATAAAATTATTCAAAAATCATGTACATTAGTGAAGGACACAATACAGCACAAAAAGAAGCAGGTGTGACAGTTAGTCTCCAGAAGAATTTAGTCAGTTTCTTGAAGAAATTCAGTAAAACTTACCAGCTTCTTACTGTACAGTACTGTGTGTGAAAACGATTTAGACACATGTAAAGATGTGACGTAAAGCAATGATGCTCTCTACACAAATGAAAGCATTTAAGAAAATACAAGGAAGTTACTGTCTGGTGTGTTTTTTTTATTTAAACAGTACAATGTACAAAGTCCCCAGCTCTTGCCCAAACTTGAAAAACTGCTTGGTTAACACGTTTTATTTGGAAGAAGGCTGCCATAAGTTCAGTTTTCACATTAGCTTTCGTTTAGCTTTAGCTTTATAACCAAATAGAATGAAGTGACTGTTGTTTTTTTTATTTATTTAAACAGTACAATGTACAATTTGTGCAGCTTAATAAGTAGATTATTTAGTATGTTTTACAGAGCATCTTAAAAAATCTAAAACAGATCTTCTGGAGATGTTATGGAAAGTATTATTTTGCATAATTTATTGTTGGTAAATATTTAGAAATATAAAATCATTGAATACTGACACATTAATACATAATTCTTAAAAGTAAACATTTTTGTACTAAACAAATTTGTACAACAATTTTTGTACTAAAATGTGCTTTTGAATATTATTCTGAATATATATATGCCCATATATTTAATGCCTATGCCATCACAGTGCTTGACTGGCCAGCTAACTCGCCAGACCTAAACACTATCAAGAATATATATATACACAGACCCACTCCAAAAAAATAGAATATCATGGAAAATCTGATTAATTTCATAGAAAGAACATGCATAGATTATATATTCAGGGCCCAAAATTTAAAGATTTCGAGTATTTATTTGTTACATAATTTTTACATAATATGAGCTTCTAGCTCATAAAACCCATGAAAACATGATTATAAATCATTATAATACTGTGGAGAAATCAGCCCAAACTACGTAGTTTAGGGACAAAATGTGGCAGAAGAAGAGGCAGCAGCAAAATAGATAACAGTGGGTTTCAGCGGATTATCAGAAGATTCAAGATTCTGGCAGAGATCCAGAAAGAGTGAAATGAGGCAGGAGACACAGCTTAAAAAAGCACCACTTTCAGACGCATCCGGGATATGGGCTACAACTGTCGGGTTTCTTGGGTCAAGCCACTTCTGAAACTGAGCCAATGTAGGAAGTGTCTCAACTGGGTGAAGGAGAAGAAGGGCTGGACCATTGGCTAGTGGTCCAAGTTCGTCTTCTCCGTTGAGAGTAAAGTGTGCCTTTCATTCGGGAAACAAGGTCCATGGGTTTAGAGAAAGACGGGTGATGAACAGAACCCAAACTGCTTAGGGTCCAGTGTGAAATATCCACAGTCAGTCATGATTTGGGGTGCCATGTCCCGTGGTAAACTCTGCTTTCCTAAATCCAAGGCCACCACAACATTCTACCAGATTGTTTTAGAGGACTTCATGATTCATTCTGCTGAGGATCGGTGTGGAGATGCAGATTAAATCTTCTAGCAGACCTGCCCACTGCCCAATGCTGCCAAAGGCAGCAAATCCTGTTTTATTGCCCATGCCATCACAGTGCTTGACTGGCCAGCTAACTCGCCAGACCTAAACCCTATCGAGAATCTATATTGTATTCTCAAGAGAAAAATGAGGGCCACCAGACCCAACAAACAAGAGCTGACAGCAAGCATCAATGAAGTTTCAACTCTCTGGAAGTTTTCAACTCTCTGGCAATGATACAGGCCATGATTAAAACAAAGGGATTCCAAACCAAGTATTGAAGATTGACATATCATATTGAAACTACCATATTTTGATTGATTTGATGTGATCCAAATGTCTTTTTTTTTTAGAAATATCTGAGAAGTAGTTTGGACATTTCACTCTTTTTGGTTCTCTGCCAGATTCTTGAATCTTCTCTTGAATCCTCTCTTTTTTTTAACCACTGAAGCCCACGGTCATCTCATTTGCTGGTGCCTCTTTTCCCGCCACATTTTGTCCTTTCACTACGTAGTTTGGGCTGATTTCTCCACAGTTTTAT
>JAOUQT010000028.1:5524486-5536032 GCA_025769995.1 Xyliphius kryptos | reverse complement strand
ATGCTGTATTGGCCACAAAAGGAGGCCCTACACCATACTAATAAATTATTGTGGTCTAAAACCAGGTGATGATTTGTGTGGTCTGCACCAAACAGGCCATGTGAGGACACCTGGGGTCGGCTTTCCCTAAGTATGAATATGATTTCCGGGATTACATCTATGTCTGCCTGTCTTTTCATTTGTCTGTTTGTACATTTTTCCAATCTGTCTATGTGCCTATATATTTATCTGCCTGTATTTATATATTGTTATCTATGTATCTATCTGTTTGTCTGTCTGCTTGTCTATCCATCCATCCAACCTTCCCCCAGTCATCCGTCTATCAATTCACTATCACATATCATCTGTATCTCTATCGCTGTCGGTCTGCCTGTCTGACTTTTTTAATTGCTAACATACTTTAGAAAACACCATAATAAACTTCTTATTTCCCTAGATGGGTCACATGACTTTCCTGGAAGACAGATTATGTTTGTGCAGATGATCTCCCTTTCCCACTGATGACACACTTCGGGTTGCTTAAATGTCTATCAATAGGCTCAGCTAACTTTGATGTCTTCAGCGCATATATGAAATCAGCAAGGGTACTGTACACCTGATGAGTCACAGTGTGATGATCTCAGCACATTAGATGATTATAGAGGCCTCAAGTCTTGTAAATCCAATCACAAAATTCCAATCACAAAGATCCGACAACCTTCAGTTAACTTCAGTTTGTTTACAATTAATGAATAAAATTTAAAGTGTCTCAGTTTTTTAGAAATGTGTTTGTCAGCTCTACATCATCAATTTTGTGAAGTGATTTAAACTTAGGTAATATGTCTATTTAGATACACTTATTTAGGTATTCAGGCAGGCTCCAAAATGTCTAAGACTACCACCCTGAAAAGTCAGTGGCATGGATTGCAGCAGAGGCTGATAAACAGCTCCAAGCTCTGAACATGCTGTTCTGCACAACCCTAGCCTTGGGGAATCTAATTGTGCCACAGTGTGACAATTATAATGGGAGCTGCTCATATCATGTGTTAGCAAACTGACGGATTATAGATGTGAACAGTCATCACCACCAGGATCTGTACTGCCAGACACATGCCACCAACCTGCCATCAAACTGCCTTATGTTTTTATTTGTTTAGTAGCAACAAAGCTCTAGAAGGAAGCAGAAATGTAGAATAAGTAAAAAGAATAGTCAGAAAGATCTGCCAGGTGTTAATTTCTTTAAGTTGACACAATCTGGGTCTTCCGTTCGGTTCCTACATTTCATCTGCTCTAGGGTTCTATGCCCCAAATAAGCATTGTCTTGCTCTTACTTTCTTAAATTGTGACCTGTAAATGCTCCAAAATACAGTAAAAAGAAATTAATTAGGAATGATACAACCATTTCATTTTCTCTGCATATAGAGGAAATTATCACACTTGCCAATCTGTCTTTGTCGGCAGCTATTGTATATGTATTTCAAGCTCTCGCTGAAAATGTAATCTACAGCTGCATCAGTAATGACCTTACTAGTTTCATATATGTAAGGATATCTCTGAAATTACTCAAATTACAAAAACCACAAACAGGGACACACTCCTGTCTCTGCAAATGGGCACAGGTGCCAATCATTTGGGGGCACGTTTTTTTATTTTATTTAAACGATAGAACATATACATAAAGAATGTGTCTTGAAAACCATACTGAGTGCCTGTGATTTTCGGCACTTAGACGGCACTGCATCACATACAGGCATGCTTATGTATTGGAAAGCACAAAATAGGCTCAGGAATATTATCTGAGAACATTCACCGTGCCATCCGCCGTTGCCAGCTTAAACTCTAGTTCAAAAAAGAGGCCGTATCTAAACAAGATCAAGAAGCGCAGATGACTTATCTCGGCCAAGGTTAATTTAAAATGAACTGTGGCAAAGTGGAAAACTGTTCTGCGGTCAGATTACTTAAAATTTGAAGTTCTTTATGAAAATCAGGGACGCCGTGTCATTAAGGCTAAAGAGAAGAAATATGACTCAAGTTGTTATCAGAACTCAGTTCAGAAGCCTGCATCTCTGATGGTATGGAGTTGCATTAGTGTGTGTGCCATGGGCAGCTTACACATCTGGAAGGACACATCAATGCTAAGAGGTATATCCAGGTTCTAGAGCAACATATGCTCCCATCCAGATGACATCTCTTTTAGGGAAGACCTTGCATTTTCCAACATGACAATGCCAAACCAAATACTGCATCAATTACAGCATAATGGCTGCAAAGAAAAAGGGTCCGGGTACTGAACTGGCCAGCCTGCAGTCCAGATTTGAATTGGCACATCATAAAATGGAAGATACGATGAAAAGACCTATTTCAGTTGAGCAACTAAAATCCTACATTAGACAAGAATGAGTTAATATTCCTATCCCTCAACTTGAGCAACTTGTCTTCTCAGTTTCACTTTTTTTTAAATGGGTTTGTATTATATCTAGTGGAAAAGTAAAGTTTAGAAATCTTAAAACCTGCTGTACTGGTGCAATGCAACATCTCTAAACAAAATTTGTAATAATATTTAAATAATACAGTGTCTAAGACCTTGCACAGTAATGCCTGTGTGTGTGTGTGTGCGTGTGTGTGTTTGTGTGTGTGTTCAATACTGCCACAGTGCATGTAAAAGCTGGGACATGTGAAGTAATTGCAGCCCATCGCTGTTGTAATAAGAACAAGATTGAAGAGAGATCTCAGACTGTCAAATGCTCCTGCCTACCCGGACAGGTCGCTGGAACGACCCGAGCTGCTCCATCCTGCGTTGATGGTAAGATATCTCTCTTTCTCTATCTCTCTCTTTCTCGTATTTGTCTCTCTTTCACTTTCTCTATCACTTCTGCTCTGTTCTCTTGACATTTTGAAAAAGGTCAGCCTATAAATGCACATTCATTCATTCATTTTTTTCTACTTAATCCACAATGGGTCACAGGCCAGCCGCTGCCCAAACTGCAAGTCTGGGAACAAGTTTGAGAACAACCCTAGACAGGGCACCAATCCACTGAATGGCACACACACACACAATAAGGGCCACTTTAGAGACATCAATAAGTCTAGCATTAATGTCTTTGGAATAAGAGAGGATATCGGAGCACTCACAGAAAACCTGCACGAACACGGAGAAAACATGCAAACTTCACACAAAAAGTTCCTGAGTAGCCCTACCTGAGGATTAAACTGGGTCCTTCTTGCTGTTAGGCAAAAAAACTACAACTGTGCCACTGTGCTCCACAGCTTTTAATGTTTTATACAAAATGTTTGCATGACAGTGTAGGAAACACCCTGTTCACCCTCATGGACAGGGGCGAGAGAGTGTTGATATTGTGAGCTGCAGGGCTGGACTGTATTTATGCAACATTGAAGGAAATAAAACTGTTTTTTTAAACCAAGATGGAAATCATATTAGCAGCCCAATTTTCCGCTCCATATCATCTCCCTTGCACTTTAACTTTGCTGTGTGTTTAATTTAATGTTCTGTTACAACTTTGTTACAACAAATGCTGCACTCATTTTATAAAGACTACTATCACTTTCATTCTTTGACCAATTTCTTGCACTAGCCTCTCTAACTCATGCTGGCTGATTCATTTAATACTTTGTCAACACTGGGCACTTGAAGGCACAATCGATTTTGATCTGTTTTTTTTTTTTTTTACTGTAAAAGTGTTGTCTGTGAGCTCTCTTCATGCCCAGGCCTGAGAGGAAATGTCAATTAAGCCCTTGCTCCATTCAGCCTTCTCTTTTCATGCTATTTTCATCTCTTACTTTAGCCATCTGCCCAGATCTGCTTCCTTATAATAATAAAAGTAATAATAATAATAAGCTTTATATTTATATAGCACATTTGATATTAACAAATAAATGGAAGGAAACGGGAATAAGAAGACAACCTGATCAGTGTGCATCAATTCAAATGAATGAATAAAAAGCATTACATAAATAGCAAAAAGGAAGGAAACAAATAGATGTGAGCATGAGTTAAATAGATAAACTATATTACAATAAAGTGCTAAAATACAGTAAAAATACTCTTGTAAGAATCAGATACCACTGTCGAACACCAGAGGGTCCTATTTAAACTAGCTAGTTATCAGCTCTTGTCGTTAATTTGTTTTAGAATTAGCGTTTGGTGCAATTCATTCTCCGCCCTAAGCTTTCTGTGTCCCCATTTTACCGCCTCACAGCTGTTTGTTTACTTCCGGATTCTGACTCCCGTTTCTTCCTTCAGTTAGTCAGTTTATTTATATTTTTCCAGATCAGCATATTGTTAGGTGGCTTTTCTGATTTCTTGCCTGACTGGGAGGCCACTCGCTTGGGAAAAGTGCTGAGGGGAATAAAAATCTTCCACATGGTGGAAGGACTAAGTTCAGGCTGTGCAGCCCATATTTAATAATTCCCTTGAGGTAAAGAGATAGCCACCAGCTTAATCTCAATGTGCATGCTCAGTAGTCGAGAAACTTAGGACAAATAAAAATGGAATGCAATAATTTACAAATCTCTAATACAGATATTGTATTCACAATAGAACATAGACAACATATAAAATGTCAAAAGACATTGAGACATTTTGTAAATTTATGCCAAATATTGGGTTGTTTGAAATTTCGTGACAGCTACACATCAAAAAAAGGTTGGGATGGGGCAATAAGAGACTGGAAAAGTTGAAAGTACAAAAAATGAACAATCAAAAACATGACTGGGTATAACGTGAGCATCTTGGAGTGGCAGCAGCTCTCAGAAGTAAAGATGGGAAAAGGCTCACCAATCCCCTTATTCTGTATCTACAAATAATGGATCAATATCAGAAAGAAGTTCGACAGTGTAAAATTGTAAAGTTTAAACATATCATAATCTGCAGTGCATAATATCTTCAAAAGATTTAGAGAATCTGGAAGAATCTCTGTGCGTAAGTGTCCATACTGTGCGGAAAACCATACTGGGTGCCCGTGATCTTTGGGCACTTAAACAGCATTGCATCATATACGGTCTTGCTTCTATTTTGGAAATCGCAAAATGGGCTCTGTAAACACATTATCTGTGAACACATTATCTGTGAACACAATATACCCTGCCATCCTCCGTTGCTAGCTAAAACTCTATAGTTTCTCTAGAAAGAAGAAGCCGTATCTGAACAAGATCCAGAAGTGCTGACGTCTTTGCTGGGCCAAGGCTCATTTAAAATGAACTGTAGCAAAGTAGAAAACAGTTCTGTGGTCAGACAATTAAAATTTGAAGTTCTTTATGAAAATCGGGGATGCTGTGTCATTTAGACTAAAGAGGAGATGGAAGACCCAAGTTGTTATCAGCGCTTAGTTCAGAAGCCTGCATCTCTGATGGGGTTGCATACCAAAAGACGTCTTTTAAAGGGAAGACCATGCGTGGGAAGAACATGACAATTCCAAATCACATACTGCGTCAATTACAGCGTAGAAAAAGGGTCTTAAAGTTGTGGAGCTCGAGTTGATTTAAAACGTGGGTGTTTAGCTAGCCTTTCGTGAGGATGCAAGAGACGAGAAGTGTAGGGTTGAGCAGTGCACCATACTTCAGCATGCTGCATGGCAACCACACCCTAGGGCTTCTCATCATGCCCAGTTACTTGATATAAAGTAGCTAGGGATGGCAAGTTTGCGGGAGAACCATGGTCAACCCAATGAACATCAGTATGTGCGCAAACACCACCGGTTGTAGAAACACCACTGTAATATGAAAACAGTGAGTGGTGGGGGCCAGACCCCTAAAATTTCCTGATTCAGCCTTAGGGCTACCCTGAATTGGGGACTGAAGACGCACTACACTCTCCATGCATGTGTTGATTCAGGGTCGACTGAGTCATCAGTTCTTGCCCATAGGCTACTGATTTCTATCACTGGAGGTTCATAGGCAGTAGCCCTATCACCCATTGTACAGTCCTTATCATAATTAAAAATAATAATAAATATTTTCCTTGTATCTATCCAGAACCCCTCATCTCCAACTTGTTCTTGTTTATTGCTGAGCCACTGCCTCCAAGCTCCCCCATTCCAGAGCCTAAAAAGGAAAATATGGGCAGGGTTCCAAAAAGCCCAGGACCTCAGTTGTCTAGTAGGCCAAAGACCTAGGAGCCACCTCAGCATTGGCCTGTTAATGGTGTTCCCAGAGGCTAACACTCTAAAGTGCTCACTGTCGCACTGATAGTTTGTTTCTCTGGTTCTAGGATACTTTGTGTGGCATAAGACGGGGATATGTCTAGGTTTTCTGACCTGAGATAACTTGGACAGAATTAGGGCTTGTTGCAATTCATTCTCCTTCATAAAGGTTCCGTGTACCTATTTTGCCACCCCACATTATTTTGTTTTCAGATTCTAACTCCTTGAAACTCAGCACTCAAAGCTTCGGTCAGCCAAGGTTCTATCTTCCTTATTTTATTCTCTGCATTTTTGGTGCTTACTCTAACCTTTCTCTATTTTTATATATTTTCTTTTGATCCTAATCAGTCCCTTAGCTCTCTTTCTTATTTGTATTTTTGTGTGTGTGATTTTATTTTGACCCGTTTTAATGTCTATTATAAACATGTCTGTTTCTTTTTTTGAGCTGCACTTACACTACCCCTTTATATTGAACTTATTGATTATCTTCCGGGTTGGATTTGTGACCACGCCCCTTTTTAAGCCCAGCCAATATCCTTTTAAGTGTCAGAACGCCTATAGTTCAGTCTTCTAAGGCGATGCACAGAAGCACTTTCTAACTTCACAGGTTAAAATCCCACTGTGGACGATTTGTTCATATATATATTATTCATACATATACATATATATATATATATATATATATATATATATACCGCTCAAAAAATAAAGGAAACACAATGTGACTCCAAGTCAATCACTGTTCAGTGAAATCAACCTGTCCAGTTAGGAAGCAACACTGATTGTAAATCGATTTCACCTGATTGTGACCACAGACCATTTCTCTGTTCTCATAAGTTCTGGCTGATGTTGTCACTTTGCCTTTTGCCCAGTAACAAGATTTTGTGCAAGTGAGAGTGGTAGGTGAGCCCAATGTATACAAGTGGGGCCATTCAGGGCGATTTACATTTGGCAATGAACACCAACATTAACAGATTAAGCATTGGTGCACAGTGCTCTTCACAGATTAGAGCAGGTTCACACTGAGCACACCTGACAGACGCGAGAAAGTCATAGTCATCGCAGAGAACATTCTGCTGCCTGCAACATCCTCCCTGTTGGGAAATTTTGGGGTGTTTTAGGAACTACCAGCATATTGCTATCACTGTATATGCTATTAGAAAGTGCCTTGGGTGGAACATTTTTAACAATCAATTCATTAATTTATATTGGAGCAAGACCATGCAAATATTTAAAAAAATATTTTAAGTGAACTTTAAAATAAATTCTGAAAGATATAAGTTACCAATGGAATGATTGGAGTGATGTTGGAATATGATTCCTCTTTCTTGTATGTGTCTTATATTTGTATTGTATTTTAGCTCTAGCTAGGTCTGTAATTAAACTTTAAGCCAGGACCACATAATAGAGCAATATTCAAGCCTCAAAGTGACAAAGAGATGCTTAAGTTTTTCACAATCATAAAGGGATAGAATCTCCCAAACCTTTGAGATATTTTGAATGTCATAATATACAGTTTAGCAGATAGCACTGATGTACATTTTAAAATGTATCTAATTATTAAGTAAAACTCCATAGTTCTTTACACACTGTTTGGCCTTCAAATGTATGGGCTCTAGATAGGTCTTTATAACATTTATTTGTTTATTTCTTCTAATATTACCTCTGCCTTTTCTCTATTTAACTACAAAAACAAATTTAGACATCTACAAATTTATATAATTAATGCAGGCCCTAGATCCTATGGGAACAGTAGAGCTTTGTATAAAGAGTATCAACTGCACATTGTTGATAGCCAATGTTATGCCTCATAATTATATCAGAAAATGTACGAATGTACAGGGTGAAAAGCAGAGGTCCTAAAATTGATCCCTATGGGACTACATAGGCTATTGGATCTTGTGTTGAGGTGCACAACCACTTAAATGACAAAACCAGTCCAAGAAATGCCCTGTGAGGCCAACACAGTTCTGCAGATGATCAAGTAGAATTTCATAAGCAACTATATCAAAGGCAGCACTACCATAGCTGATGTTTTCTTATCAAGATTTAATGTAAATAGTTGTAATGTCTGCGGCCACTAGAAGGCGTTGGAGCTCAAAGAAAATGAGATTTTCCAAGGGGGGCGCTCCTCCCAAAAAAACGAACACTCTATAGACAAACTAATTACTTTTCCATTAGGACCATTAGGGTCTGCCAACTTGTTCTGTAATTTGAATAATATTGAAAACATACATTTATAAACTATTGTTTCATAAATGTTATAAATTTAGAAACTATAACAAATCCACTAGACTCTGAACTGCAATAATTCTCCAAATAATGTGAATATTTTAATATATATTTTTACTATATGCAAACAGTATAGCAAATAGTATAAAACATAGCAAATAGTATAAAACATAACTTAAAAAAACAAAAACAACAAAAATCTGTAACTCAAAAATGCTGCAGCTAAAAAAAATGTAAACTTAAGTTTAGTGTATTTACATTGCTAGGTTGCACTAATGTTAAATAACTGTTTCTTAGCAACTGTAAGGCCGACTGTCTGGTGGCGGAGAATTGCTGAACACATTTACAAACTGCGGTACACTATTACAAAGCCCAGTATACTTTTACAAACGGGTTTTTGATGTAAACGGTAGATACAATACACAGGAAGTGCTTTTTGCTCACCTTTGTGCCATTCAAACTGTTATGCAGCGCCATCTGTTGTGCTACCGAAATATTCGCTGAATTTCTTATTCTTCATCTTTTGGCTTTTCCCTGTCACCAGGGGTCTCCACAGCGAGTCCCTCGCATTACGATATGGCAATGTTTTACACCAGATGTCCTTCCTGATGCAACCCTCACCCCTTCGGGCTTAGGATAGGACAATTCAGCTTCTCCAAGTAACCTATCATGCATGTCTATGGAATGCGGGAGGAAACCAGAGTACCCGGAGAAAACCTAAGAGAACACAGGGAAATCATGCAAACTTCGCACAGAAATTTCCCGAGTCGCCCCACCCGAGTCTCGAACCCAGGATCTTGCTAAGAGGCCGCAGCGCTATCCACTGCACCACCATGCCACCCAGATTATGACAATAATCTTCTTCTTTCTTGTTCGGGCTTACCCTTCATGAAGGGTTGCCACAGCAAGTAAATCATTATTGAAGAAACTAGCATCTTTGATCTGGCAAATGTTTTACACTAGTTGCCCTTCCTGACACAAACCTCACTATTTAACAGGGCATGGGATCAGCACTAGAAATATAGGGTCTAACCACCATACAATCAATGTATATTTAAAGAAAAAATCCTGATTTTTTCAAATGCTCTAATGATTATGAGTTATGATATTTTACATCTTGCAAAATGAGTAGGCACAATTTCAATTATTATTCATTAGAATTGACTGTTAAGATGAAAAATGAGTAACATCAATAACGAGCAAGGTGCAAAGAAAAGTAAAATTATCCTTACTAGGTGATGAAGTTTCTTATTTTTTCTAGTAAGCATCTTTGTTTAAACTAACAAGAGGAATAGGCACCAGCTTTCCTTACAGGCTAATTAGGTTATTATTTAGAATAAAATCGGAATTTTTACAATATAATGAAAGAAAAGATATTAATCACATATTAAAATGTTTTAATTCAGTCATTCACTTATTCATCTGGTGTCCACTCTCCCCACAGAATAAACATAGCGATTAATATGTCGTGGTTGATGTAAAACCTCAGGATGCAGTCCCTTTCTGAACATGGCTTTTACATTAATTAAGCCGCCCATTAGAGAGCACAATCCAGTGTATTTCTAGTGCTGGTCCCAAGCCAGAGTAAATGGTGAGGGTTACATCTGGAAGGGCATCCGATGTAAAACAGACAAAGTGGAAGGGAAGTAAGTTCAAAGCATTGGTGCAGGATTTAAACTGTTTTATCATGGTGTCGATAGGAAGAAATGGAGTCGGGGTAGTCCTGAAGGAGGACTATGCATAGAGTGTTGTTGAGGTGAAAAGGGTGACAGATAGGGTTAAAAATTTAAGGTTTAATGATGAATGTTGTCAGTGGCTATGAACTACAAGTTGGATGTGATTTGGAGGAGAAAGAGAGATTCTGGAGGGAGCTAGATGAAGTGGTAGAGAGCATTCCCAGAGAGAAGAGAGTGGTGATTCATGCAGATTTTAATGGGCATATTGGTAAAGGAAACAAAGGAGATGAGGAGGTGATGGGCAAGTTTGGTGTTAAGGATAGGAACCTAGAAGGACAGGTGGTGGTGGATTTTGCAAAGAGGATGGAATTAGCTGTGGTAGACACATATTTACAAATTAGGAGGCGCACAGGTTGACTACAGCCTGTGTAGACGAGGTTGCTTAATAGAGATTGGAGGCTGTAAGGTAGTGGCAGGGGAGAGTACAGCTAGACAACATTGGATGGTAGTTTGCAGGATTACTTTGTTGATTAGGAAGAAGAAGAGTGCAAATGTAAATAAGTGGACCAAATGGTGGAAGTTGGGAAAGGAGGAATGCTGTGAGGAGTTCAGAAAAAAGGTGAAAAAGGCTTTGGGTTGTAGCAAAGAGATTCCAGATGACTGGGTAGCAACAGCAACAGTAATTAGACAGACAGGCAGAAAGTTACTTGGTGTATCATCCGGACAGGTGAAAGACAGCAAGAAAACTTAGTGGTGGGACAAGGAAGTGCAGAAGGTTATTCAGAGGAAAAGGTTAGCAAAGAAGAAATTGGACAGGGAGAGGACTGAAGAGAGTAAGCAGGAGTATAAAGAGATGAAGAGTGTGACAAAATAGGAGGTAGCAAAGGCCAAGAAAAATGCCTATGATGAGTTGTACGAGAGGTTAGAAAGTAAGGAAGGAAAGAAGGAGCTGTATCGCCTTGCGAGGCAGAGAGATAGAGCTGGAAATGATGTGCAACATGTCACGGTAATCAAGGATAGAAATGAAAATGTACTGACAGGTGAGGAAAGGGTGTGAGAAAGATGGAAGGAGTATTTTGAGTAGCTGACATATGAAGAGAATCACAGCGAAAGAAAAGTGGTAAGCATAGAAAGCAAATATTGGCAAGAATGAAGTAAGAAAAGCTTTGAACAGGATGAAGAAGGGAAAAGCAGTCAGACCTCATGACATACTGGTAGAGGTATGGAAATGTATAGGAGAGATGGGAGTGGTGTTTTTGACTAGTCTATTCAATGAGATTTTTGACAGTAAAGTGATGCCTGAGGAATGAAGGGAGAATGTACTTGTACAGATTTATAAGAACAGGGGTGATGTGCAGATCTGTAGAAATTACAGGGGCATAAAGTTAATGAGCCACACAATTAAGATTTGGAAGAGAGTTGTGGAAGCTAGGCTTAGACAAGCATTGACTATTTGTGAGCAGCAGTACGGTTTCATTGCAAGAAAGAGCACCACAGATGT
>JAOUQT010000028.1:5438142-5450085 GCA_025769995.1 Xyliphius kryptos | reverse complement strand
TGTTGCAAAGTTTTTGAGTTACATACACACATTTTGATGGTTGGCTTATTTTAATTTTATTAGTCTCCAGCTATTATGAAGCATAAAAGCGAGCGATGACTTTGTACGTCTCTCTGAGACAGAGACAGACAGCTAATAATTACTAGCAAAGTCAAAACGACTCCCTTTAAACGCAATCATACAACTTCCCCGTCTGTTTTTATGAGACTCAGCCACAAATATATGAAATCTCACTAGATTAGGAACAATGCAATAAAATTATATCATTATTAAGAACACACAACCATGCTCAGGCGTGAATGAAGGAAATTCTCACTTTATTAGGAATAAATAAATAAACCGATGCTCAACCCCTGAGGAATGAAGACACGCTTTTTTTTTTTTTAGAAATCAGGGATGTGCCAGCGCAACTCACATTGCAGATTTTGCAGGAATTGCCCTTTCTAGTTGTTAATATTATCTATGCCTAGTTATAGTACAAGCTCAAAATCAGAAAAAGTTAGTATAGGATAGAAAATGCAAATAAAAAAATGCAGCATTCTGTGCATTTGTGAACCAAAGATATTTCATCTATTGTCTCGTCAATGTAAGTTAATCGTTAATAAATATTCATTCTAGCATTTCAAGTCTGCAATACATTTCAAATAAAGATAGCAGCACAGTAAAGCTTTTAGAACTGCCATTCATTTTCACACACCTTAAAAGATATAATAATGCCCACACAAATGGCACACACATGTCCCCAAGTCTTCATTTCAACAGTATACTTTATTTTTAAAAACTTTTTTAAACAAATTTATTTTAGTATTGTAAAACAGTTACACAACCTTGACTAAAGGTTCGCATTATGATGTTTGGCTGCACAGAAGTCAGCTTTCTCCAATGCCATCTGTCTAGTGTAACTTGTAGAAATCTGGCTTCTGATACTCCAGTTCACATCGTGATAATCCAGGTTATTCTCTGTTTTCTATGTTTTCTTACTCCCTCCACAAGTCATGTCATTACATTTTCTTTAATACTGTCATGTGGGAGCCTCACAACAGTAACATAGCTTTTGGGATTTGATGTGGGTCAGTAACTTTGTTTCTGTTCTTGTAGACTTGCTCATCATCTTCATCTATAAGATCCTAACAACCTTCAGAGTTACTTGTTCTCTAAAGGCTGAATATAGCTTTCTTCTTTCTTCCTTGTCCAATACTGTTTAGCACACCGCCTGAGCTGCCTGTCCTATGACAAATGAACAAAACTGAAAGACTCACTTTTTTTTGTCATAAACGAATCAGTCCTGTTTTCTACATCTCTGCTCCAGCTGGTACAGGACGAAGAATAAAAAAATCAGTCGCTTATTTTATAAACACTCTTTACATTATTTACACCATAACAGTATACACATGAACAAGAACCAAAGATTACTTATTACTTATGATTTCATAAATGGATAATATACTGTAAGTCGGTTGTCATGTGGCAAATGAACGAGCGACTGATCGAGAGCATGAGCTGCCTATCACGCCACAAATTAACGAATGAACGAGCCAAGTGAACGATCAAAGTGAATAAATCTCTGGGTGTAATGCTCTGTACAAAGCCTGAGCTGCCTGACACATGACAAATGAACGAAAGAATGATCAAAGTGAACGAATCTTTTGCGGTAACAGATCAGAAAGTTACTTTGTGGTCTGGAACTTTTTTTTTTTTTAGTGTAAACACACTGAACTTGTTTGAAAACACATTCACAAACAGCAACAGGCTCTGAACCACATTGGTGGTAAAGGGATATGTGTGAACTTCAATGCACTAATCACTAACTGAGAGGAATCGTAACTCCAGAGTCATATAAAACTGTGACCGTATCGTTCATGGCCGACAAATCACTAGTATCATGCCGATGCATGTTACAAATATTCATAATTAAATACATTTGTGGAAACTATATAAATTAAGTCAAGATGTTAAAAATTAAAAACACATACGAATCCAGGCTTCTCCTTACTTTGTCGTATAAACTCTCTCACAGCTCTTTAATAACTATCCTGCAAAATGCATATCATGACATTTTAAAAGTAATGCATCAAATGCACAGGCACACACAGGGCAAAGCAGCATGGACATCAATAGGGAGTTATGACAGGTGTCAAATATTAATATTTTTGACACTAACATCACCATGATTTTTAATAAAGCCCACATGTAAATTTACTGTTCGGGCCTAAGAGAGAGCATTTGCACAGGTCATAGGTGTGGCAGGATCTGCCGGTTGGACTGTGATAATGAAAGTGAGACAGAAAGCAAAAGCGCTCAGAGGTTAATTAGGAGGGATAGGGAGTTAGACGGATTTGGCATGCGGTGGAAAGAAATAGGAGATGCTCATCATTTTGTCTCGTGTTACCATGGAGACATGTCCCCATTGCCCTCACTCTTTTGTCATCTTCTCTGCGCAGTTCATCATGTGTGCATATCAGCTTATGTGCATCTGGCTGCCAGCCACAACGCTGAGCAGCAGCACCAGACTCACTTGAACAGACCCACACATGCACCAACTAACCTTCAACACACTTGCATACAGAAAAGTGCATGTTTATCTGTACCAAGTAAACATACCCTTGAGACTAGCAAGACACACATGGTGTAAACACCACCTATTTTTGTGTTTGATATACAAAATATAGTAAATGACCGTCAAATGTAGATAGCCATTTCAGAAAATCAGTGTATATATTTTCAAAAATCTTCCAGGTATACTGCTTCAATGTGTTGTTTGTGTTGTTGCGGTTTCTGCTGTCTTCCCTTGAGTGCCTCTGTGAGTAATCAGACATGTGCTACTAATCCCAGCCAGCTTTCTGATACCATCATGCTCAGCATTCTACTGCAATACTTGTAGATTGTATGTGTTGGTCTACTCACCGAAGACACAAATCCCTGATCAGAATGGAAGATAGCAGAGCATGGTGTGTCATTTCTGCACCATGTGTTTGATCTAGTGTGCAAAAGAAGAAACATTCAATAGACGGTAGGACAGGCTGCTTTATGGCAATGAGACAATAGTGCTGAGAATGACGGGCTGAAATGCAGATTGTAATGCATTGAGATAGCGTTTCAGTGTTTATATTCCTTTGTATTCACTTTCTAAGAATCTTCTGTTAATAGATAATTAAGCAAACAATCAAGCAAAAACCCATGTAGGTTAAGCAAGAGACTCGGTCAGCTTAGAAGGTAGAGGTAGAGCTTCAATTGTAATCTCTCAATCACCTATGCCCCATATTAGCAGATATTTCTATCATAAATGTAATTAGGCAGTTGTCTAAGGGAACACTGGTATATAAAAAGGTACACCTAACTTCAATTAATTACTAAAAGTTTAAAAGCGTAAATTGCATTTTAATTCCACCTGTTCTTCCCTCACAACACGTATCTATGTGACTAGAGAAAAGCGAGTATTGTACCGTTTCAGAATATTCAGTATCGATACGTATCGATATATCAATATTTTTGACAACACTAATACACAGAATCTATAATGTACAAGAGTGAGTAAAGCATTATCTGCACCCTGGTTATATTAAAGACACAGTCCACAGATCACAACATTGGATTTGCACTTGAGCTGATTCAGGGCTGGATGCTTCATAATTCCATAGGCTACTCTATGTGTGTAACAGTCATATCCATGTGAAGATTGACAGACAGCAATAGAAAGGATAATAATATAACATATGACATATTGATTATTAAGTAATTCTAACATGTACTCAAAGTATTCAGACTATATACTTACAAAAACAAGTATTTCCCAAGGATTGTTAAGATCTCTGATTTGTACATGAACCTTGTAACTGCTACCAAATAACACTGATACTAAATTTAGGTGCCTTATAATTAATATACTGATGCTTTTTTAAATCTAAAGTGTTGCCCAGATAATTATATGTCACAATTACACAATTTAATGAGCTAATCTGTTTCTTTAAATTTCCAAAATAACTAAGCCTACAAGGCATAACACCACCAATTCATGGATTAAATACATTGTCAAGCTGAACTGTGCTATTGAATACACATTAGTGTTTTAACTAAACTATATACAAGCTGGATGGAAGTGTTATTGCTGTGGTGTCACCAGTAAGAAGATGTCGAACCGGTATCGGCTTGGAGTGGTACACGCCTGGCGATTAGGCGTACCACATTTACAACTCCTCCCATTCAGTAGCCAGTGGATCAGGGAAGGGGATCAGCAAAAGGGCAGACATAACAGTAGGGGCCATATAACAGTAACGGGCCATATAACAGTAGGTCAAAGCTTCGGTGCTACAGCGAACCAGAACGCTTCAAGCTCCTGTGAGGCATCGTGCCACGGTCCTAACTGTTTCCGAGCTAAGAAGGGTGAGAGAATTTCACCATGCTGTGATGGTGCGCACCCCAGCCCCATTGATCTAGCAGGCACAAAAAAAACTGTGTTACAGCAAGCAGTGGTGGTGCCTACCTCAGCACCAAAGTCGAACATGTCATAGATCCAGCGCTGCAGCAGGCAATGAGGTCCCATCCTCCCATCCCAGATTAGTTCGCCAGTGTCTGTATTCCGGACGTCGCGGTCAGCACACAGACAGCCGAGGATGTGGCTGGACTACCCATCGTCGCTGAGGAGGCTACGTGTTTCGCTAAATTCCTTGTTCCGTTTTGTTTTTTTTCATAGGTTTTCAAGTTTATTTCTTTTATTACGTTACAGGTAATACTGTTACATAATCGTGCACTTTATAATTGACTACTATACAATACATCTTCCTACCAGAATCTTTATATAATATAGAGATATAAAACTTAACAGTTAAATATTAGTTAAAAATACATTAGTCTCTTTAAAAAATACTATTTACACAAATGTAATAAATAGTACAGAACAGTCACATGTTCACACAGTAAGAGTTTGTGTATTAGAATCATCCACAATAAGGCTAGTTAAGGCTAGTGTTCAATAACCTGTTCACTGTGAATTATTGTAAATAAACACCGAGTGCATTCAGCTGTCGGATGCTTTAATGTAACCCCAGTTATATTAGCTCTCGTTGGCACTTATGGCTCGTAAAGAAAGGATATGATAATAAACATACCGACAATACATGATTAGACACTTTCTATTATGTTTCAATTATATTCAACAAGGAAACAATCACCAACCTCTCTGTTTTTTATATAAAAATAAAACCACTTGAGTTGCACAAATTGTACACATGCTTATAGTACAATATATTTATTTATAGTACGTTTGTTGTATAAAACATGCATGTTTGAAGTACACAAGTTCAGCCATTTTGTTGTGTAGTATAACACATATAGGACAGAAACAATCCTAGACAGGACATCACTCCGTTGTAGGACACACACACACACATATTTACATAATAAGGAACACTAGAGATACCAATTCACCCATCATGAATATCTTTGGAATGCGGGAGGAGGAATGTGCAAACTCTACATAGAAATTTCTCATGACATTCCACTCTGGGGTCGAACCATTTTGTTGTGAGGTGACTGTGCTACCCACTTTGCCCTCCCCAAAAGGATTACAATATGAAAAACAAAATTAAACTGCTTTACCAATAATAAAAAAGAATCATATGCACTCTTCTTTATTTTCCTCTCATTTATGTCATCCTAATAATGAACACAATAAAAATGAAAGAAATGTTTAAAAACCAAAAAAAATCTAAACTGAATGTCATTAAAGGAATCACATGTCTTGGTCATATTTTTTACTGGCCCTTCTCCAGGTCCACCTGTATAAAAGTAATCTGCAGCTGCCCTGCACTTGTGTGACATGTATTAGAAGCTGTCTAACCCAACTATGTCTTAATCACACTCAGCTCAACCACTGCATCTCACTATTCTATAGATTGACTCTGTATAGATCCAGCCTCCGCTGATTGGACTATTGATTAAAAGAATGTGTCTTAATGCCAGCTTAGAGACAATAACAGGTCGGGTTGTACTTAAACAGCTTTTATGTCCAAATCTAAGGCTTTCAATTACTGCTGACATGCAACACAACGCAGTCCCAGGTGGGGTTTCTGCTTTAAAATTCTGTTTATATATTCATTTCCACTTTATCCATTTTAAATTCACACTCAAATAACCGATAGGTACTGCTTGCGAGACCATTGGGAGTTCTTTTAGAGCAGATATACAAAATGTGGGTGTATGTGTATATGTGTGCATGTGTCTGTGTGGCTGTGTGTGTGTGTGTGTCCCTCTGAGATTTTCTGCAGCCCTTCCCGATCTTCAAAACAAATTTGCCAGGTCTGGTAACAAGCATCTCTGACCTCCTCACATGTAGGCCCTGTTCATTTATCTAAACACACCTATACAAACAGCAAGGTCAGCTGCCAGTTGCTAGAAAAAACATTTTAGTCTTCATTAGATGAGATGAGGGTATGCTGTTGTACAATGGCTCAGGCTCTGGAGATTCTCTGCAGGGGAGCCATTAAAATCATGAGAATACAGTGTCAGTGATTCTGTTAAATATTCAAAAATCATGCATTGTGACATTGTGAGTGTTTAATGTATGTATGTATTCGATCAGGTAAGACTGCTTGTGATGTAATCAAATAGAATGATATCTATACATACAAATGGCATAGTATAGAGATATGCGAAATCATCAATACAAGTAATGTCAATCTACTAGTAGTAGTAGTCAATCTACTGTCACTTAGAATAATGTGTTTAGTTTAGCTGGGTGTCAGTCCTGGTTAAACTGTTTATTTACAGCAGAATCATGCTGCACAAAAAGTTTCTTGTAGTCAGTAGGGATTTCTTTTGGAAATTACACATTCATAGTGTGTAACTCTCTCTATATATTTTTTTCATTATAGTAAGGCATTAGTTGTCACAATCCAACAATACAGCTTCATTGTGGCTTGGCAGGGATGCAAGATGCTGGAATTGAACAGAAGTGATAAACTACACTGTTCTTTCTAAAGGTTTATAATCAGTTTGTGTTTTGATTATGGTGGTGCCTAGCACATTGCTCTTATAGGTAGCAAACTGGGTTGAAATTTGATGCATTTGGAGGTGTAAGAAGACTTACACAAGACAGAAAATAGGATAAAAATACAGATTTATTCAGCAATAGTTCATGCAGTTTCATCTAAAATGTAACCAAAACACAATATCTGGAAACAGGCAATGTGCAATCAGGCTAGGATAGAGGAGACAAAGAGATAACCAGGGAGACAAAACAAGGTAAAAACTAATAACACACTAACAGTCACTACAAAGGATATGTAAACATGGCATAATAATACTTTAAAAGTTTAGAAGCGGAAATGAGGATGTGTGTATATACTGACTTAGTTTTTTATGGCATACTTGTAACATTCAACATAATGGTTGCTCACCTAAACTAAAACAAGTCACCTTAAATACAAATCATAAGCAACATCATTAAAAAACAGCTGTAGATAATTAAAATAACCATATTTGCAAATAGACTTTTGCGGTGAACTTAGCAACCCCATTGGACATTAATTACCTTCGTTCCTATTCCATGAATTAGGCAGCAAACATATTTTCGTTTTGAAATAGCAAAACAGAAAACAAAAAACAAGTCGTTTTCCGTTATTCATTTAAAAAGTACAAGATCAAAAAATGAAACACCACTCATTTTAAGTTTTTTGTTTAGATAATAAAAATCGGAAAACAAGAAACACCCGTTAACCGGTTTTGCTTAAGGTACTTAATGAATTAAAAAACTGGAATTTAAAACATGAATGTGGAAAACTCGTTTCTTGATTTTCCATTAATATTTACGTTGTGACCCAGAAGTTATAGTAAGTAGTATCCCACTTACTGTACATTTTATTGTAGGAGTACTTATTAGACAAGAGTTCGAAATTGTAGAGAAATTTGACATTTGCCTAAATTATGGCGTTGCATGAATTTGCAGATTATATTTATTTTGGCACAAAATTAACCAAAAACTTTATAATGGTCAAATTAACCGTGGTTATGCTATCTACACTAGGAGTTTAAATGTTTACCACCAATCCAAGAATGATCATGGAGTTCCTACCCCCTTACTCCCCTTTCCTCAATCCCACTGAAGAGGTTTTCTATTTGGAGATGTGGAGTGTATGACCATTAGTCTCAAGACCAGGGATCCATGGTCTATGTAATTGACGCTGTATGTGAAGACAGTACATGATATGAGTGTAAGAATTGGTTGCGACATTCACGCTGTTTCTTCCCTCTTTGCATTGCAAGCGAGAATATGCGCTGTGATATGGACAAGTGAGCTATTGTGTTGTGCTGAACTGTAATACAGTTTTGCCAGATTATTTTAGAAATTTGAGAATATAAGATCTGTTTCAAGAAATGAGCCAAACCAATGGATAAAAACTGTAAATCCTCTATATTTTCAATATCACTTTCCTACCTACTCATTATAAGACTTGCTTATGCTTTTACCTAGATATTAATTAGCAAAATTAAAATTATATGAATTAGTTATTTAAAAATCAATAAAAAGAACAAATCAAATTATCAAATCTCTTAACAAAATCATTGACGAGCAGTAGTGGATGTACTTATGTTATGAGTTTCACACATTTTTACTGTAGGGATTTGGAATAATGGGATGGCAAACTTATTTATATATGGTGTCAATTCGGTATTGAGTAGACCAAAATTTAAGGCCCTATAAAACAAAAAAAATCAAACTGTTATTAAATGACACATATATTATCTTGAAGAACAGTATCTGATGTACTGTACTTATGAGTTTCACATATTTATACTGTGGAAATTTAGAATAATGGGATGGCAATCTTATACATAGTGTGAATTCGGTATTGAGTATACCAGAATTTAAAGCCTTATAAAACAACAAAATCAAATCAGAAGAGCAGAGTCTAATGTACCTATGCTATAAGTTTAATAGATTTTTATTGTAACATAAGTAGATCACCTACTTCTCTTCAACATTATATAGGTGTGATTTTATAACAATTAAATTTTTTTGTTTTATATGGCTTTATTCCGAACTGATTTTGTGCCAAAAGTCAATATAATCAGCAAATTCATACAATGCCATAATTTAAGCGAGTGTCCAATTTCTAACTCTCCTCCACTACGTACTCCAACAATAAAAAGTACAGTAAGCAGAATACTACGTATTATAACTTGCAAGTCAAAACACAAATATTTATGGAAAACCGAGAAACAAGTTTTCCACTCCCACGATTTAATTTCCGGTTTTCATTCATAAGCAAAACTGGATAACAAGTGTTTCTAGTTTTTCAATTGTTATTATTTAAACAAAAAATGGAAAATGCATGGTTTTTCATTTTTAAATCTTGTACTTTTTAACTGAATTACGGAAAACAGCTCATGTCCCATTTTTCTTTCTATTTCTTTTCCTATTTCAAAATAAAAATCAGTTTGCTGCCAAGTACACTGACCATTCCCACATTACTTATAGTGTGTTTGCTTTCCTTTCCTTTTATCCTGTTTCCGATATACATTATTACCATTATAACACCAACAGATGACATGGCTCCCAAACCATGACTGTGGACCGTAAACTAGAGCTCAAGTGACATAGATTATGTGCCTCTACTCTCTTCCTCCAGATACCTTGTTTTATAAAGAAAATTCAAAATTTACTTTTATCAGAGAACTTAACTTTGGACCACTCAGCAGCAGTCCAGTCCATATTGTCTATAGAAATTTCTGATGCTGTCTTTTGTTCGAGAGTGGCTTGACACAAGAAATGCGACAACTGAAACCCATGTCTGTACGCACTGACTTCAGCGGCAATCCAGTTTTTGTGAATTTCCCCCGCATTTATAAATGGGTGTTGTTTCACAATCCTCTCCATAGTGCTGTTATCCCTATTGCCTGTACACTTTTTATACTACAGCATTCCCTTTCCTTCGCCTCTGTATTAATGTGTGGAGTTTGGCACCTAGTTTTTTCAATATTGAACCTTTTCACAATATTCTAATTTTCTGAGACACTGAATTTGTGTTTTTTTATTAGTTGTCCGTTATAAATTATGAATTTAAAAGAAATAAACATATGAAATATATCAGTCTGTGTGTAATGAATGCATATAATACACAAGTTTCACTTTTTTGAATAGAATTATAGAAATAAATCAACTTTTTCATAATATTTTAATTGATTCATTCTAATTATGACCAGCACCCGTGCGTATATTTAATATCACCTATGCACTGACAGTCAAATGTTCTTAATGTCACCTAATACTCTAAAGCTATAAGTATAAGCATATAAGTATATAAGTGAGACAAAAAACATAAGAAACAGCTTCACATTCTCATCAGAATTCCTCTATTTAAATTAATGTATTTATGCTAGCACATTGGCAGGATATTAACATATTTTAAGTCTCCTTTATTTAATTTTACACTTTCAAACTTAATGTTAATTAAGCCTGTGTGGAACAAGTGCTCAGCATTTATCTATTTCACCCGCTAACGCCCTTACTTAATTTTTATGATTCTTTTTCTGTCCCTAGAGAAAAAAATCCCCTTTACTCCACTTCATTTAAGTTTTCAAACTGTCATCCACATAAACATTACACTTTTCGACTTTCTAAACAGCATCATCTAAAATTAAAGTTTCATTATATTCCGCTTAATCCACATGGGTTCACAGACCAGTCGGTGACCACCCGGCAACTCTGGGCGCAAAAGTAGGAACATTCCTAAACACAGAACCACTCCATTATAGGGCAAACACACACACATATACAGTCACACATTTTAGACACCAACATACCTAAAGAGACCTTCATGCTGTGAGGTGACAGCGCTACCCACTGTGCCACCGTGCCTTTGTTTATTTGTTTATAGTTAGTTAATGATAAAAAATATCATTGAAAGTGTGCTGATATAATTGGTTTCTCTTAGTCATCTAACTATAAATAGGGATTTAATCTTTTCACTTTATTTATTTAATCATGCTAAATGTAAAAACATTATAGTATGAGTTACTATAACAGTGCTGGAATGTATTGAACATTAACAGCCTAAACATGCATATTTAATAATGTTAGTGTATGTCCTGTTATCGTCTAAGCAGTGTGATTACAGTAACTACATCCCCCAGTCTTCTCAGCAATATAACAAAATGTCAGTGTTCATTGCCAGGTCATGGAAGCTGCCAAAACGCCTGTTCAAAAATGGCCACCTGGAATCACCTACATCTCCAACAATCCCCAGAGTGCTCATGACCGGTTTTTCCCAGCACCTATTTAAAATAAAGGTTGAGTTTGGTTTATAGGGATTCTGCTCAATCTAAGTTTAGGGTCACGGGGAAGCCGGCGCCCACCCGGCAACTCTGCGCAAAAGGGCAGGAACAACCCTAAACATCTATCAAAAAGTGCACGCACAATCAATCACACATTCACAGATTAAAGGGAAATTTACAGACCCCAATTAACCTATGTAACCTATGCATGTCTTTATAATGCAGGAGGAGACCAAAGTAGCCAGAGTAAGCCTGCTCAAACACGGGAGAACAAGAAAACTCTAGACAGAAATTTCCAAAGTTGACCCATCCGGGACTCGAACCCAGGAATTTCTTGCTGTGAGGCCACAGCACTATCCACTGCACCACCCTGTCACCCCAGATATATAATTATATAAAATATATAATAAACAATAAAATAAATATACAGATATAATTGAAACAAATGACATTTGCTTCCTCAAATTGTTCTGGACTAAACCATTACAATTGGTACTTTTCTTAAGATTGACAGTTACACAAATACATGTAAGGGAAGGGAATATTTAAGTTGGCTGTTTTTATTTCTTTCTATTCTGGTAATGTGCTATAATGGATGTACAGGGGTTAGACAATGAAACTGAAACACCTGTCATTTTAGTGTGGGAGTTTTCATGGCTAAATTGGACAAGC